>PTEX01000239.1:679046-716377 GCA_003342815.1 Eudromia elegans | reverse complement strand
GCGGCGCCCGCGGAGCCGCCGCCGCCGGCGGGAGCGCGCGCGGGGCCGGGCCCGCCTTGGCCGCGCTTCTCCGGGCTGGATAACGCCGCAGCTCCTCGCTTCTCCACCTGGATGGTGTTCTCCTGTCCGTCTGTTGTTGTTGTTGCGGCTTTATTTTTCTTCTTCTSCTGTGTGGCAGATTTTTCCCCCCCTTGTGTGCGGGGTAAACAAACGACGACAACAACAAAAAAACTCAATTTTTGGCCGTATGAGATTTTTTTTTCGTATTCAGATTCGTGAAATTACGGGTACACTTCAAAAAAAATAAAAAACTTCTTTTTTAAGAAAAGGAACACTGCAGAAAGACCCCCCGCACGGTAGACAAAATCCTCGCTTGKTTCCTTACAGCAAGACTGAGGCTGAACCGAAAGCTGCCAAAGAGCCCCGTAAAGAAAAGACTAAAAGGTAAGAAGGGGCGATGGCCTCTCTGTGCCTGGGACTGGCGGAGTGAGGAAGGGAAGGGACCAGCTGCGGAGCTCTCCGCACGACCCTGAAGCGGGGCTTGTCTGTTTGTGTCAGTGAAGCGAATTGCACCACGAAATAACGTAAAGACCTGTTTTTATCATAACGTAAAGACCCGTTTTTATCATAGGTATGCACTTGGCTAGGAGTTAAAACGCTCGTTAAAATGCTTCCGAATGTGTGTGTTTGCATGTGTTTTTTTTTGCCGTTTTCAGGGGTTGTGAGGAATAGCTCCGAGCTCGGGCGGGAGCTGCATCCCCGCGGCCGGGGCCGCCGCAGCGCGGCCGGAGCCGCCGCAGCGCGCCCGCAGCGCGGAGCCCCGCGCAGCCCGGCCCCTGGGGCCAGAGCTCAGGGATCCGGATCCCTTTTCTGCCTCTCTCCGCCCCCCCTCGACCTCCCCATCAGCGTTATGGGGAACTGTAATTTCCTCCTCTGTATTCAAGGAACGGGCTTATTGCAAAGATAAAATGTCATTCCGAGGTGGAGGAGAACCTTAATCTGAATTTATACCCTTAGCTGGAGCACCACAAGGGAGGGAAATGGGGAGCACTCAGCTGTTCACCTCAGAAGCCTCAAAGCACTGGAAATTTATTAATTGTTTGAGTTGTCTTTGTTTATATCACAAGTTTGTGTCAAAGGTTAATCTTCTTAATATGTAATTAGTTGAAGGTCCAATTATGGGATTTATTGAATGATATGAATGCGTAGATTAATGGATGCCGCAATTGGGTTTTTCCCATTTTCCATTAAATATTATAATGCTGCTGAGCACACTTTGTGGCTACTGTAATTTCAGATAAAACTCAAGTGTTCTGGTGGCCCTGACATCAATTTGTTCGATTGGTATAACAGCAACTGTAGATTTAGAAGTTGTGCSCATTTTTGTTGCTTGTTTTCTCCTCATATGTATACATAAAACTGACAGATTGACACCAATTTATATACTAAACCCGGTGTTGAAGGTTGGCCTGGTTAGGGCAGTTAAAATCCAGTAATGGCAGCGGTTGTTGGGCTGCTCGGTGGTGCAGAGCTGTGAGCCAGGTGGGTGCTGGTGGTGCTGAGGACTCGAGCACAGTGCGGATGTGCCGGGGTGATGGGCAGCKGTGAACAGTCCCTGCTGAAGTGATTTTGTTAAAATCTTGGATTCAGCCAAGCCTGGAATTTAAAGTATAATTTCCTCTTGCGTGTGACTTCGTGCTGGAAGGGGAGACCCTGGGGCTTCTTCCCGTTGTGTTTTCCAGGGGGGTGGAGGTTTCAGGCATCTGTCACTGCGTAGTGGTGAGCTCCAAATGCTGAACTGTAAACGCTGCTGTTTCTCCTCTGTCTTCTGGAACTATTTCCTAAATGTTAAAAGCATAAAAACCATTTTGAAAAGCTGCTTTAACCTGCAAGAGCCTGCTCCTGTATTTGGAAGGACCAGTGTTTCTCCGGGGGTGAGATTAAAGATAATGTGCTGAGGATTGGTATGGATAGGTAACCTAGTTTCTTCTGATTCTACTGACTCTTGAAAGAATAATACAGTAAATGAGTTTAATTTAAACTCTTGGAGTGGACCTGCGTGTTTGGGGTCTGGTAATCGCATACCTTGGACTTTATTGCCGTTATCTTTAGGTTGTTGGCAGATGTGTCGTCCTTAGAAGTTACCAGATTGGTGCTGGGCACGTGAAGTGAGAATGGTCCCAGTTCTGCTCTCTGTGAATGGGTGCTGCCATCAAAAACTGATGGGTCTGGACTTAGAGGGTAACTCTGTACCCTAAGAGTTTAAGGACAAGGCTAATAGATACAAATAAAAGCTGCATTTTGGGCAATATTCTGTATTTTGGGCAAAATATCTTTTTTTCTGATTAAAAAGGAAAAAAAAAAACCATGCAGGAAATGGTGCAAACTAAGCTAGTTACTTGGTACTCTCTTTGATTACAGTATCAACCAGTTTGGATTATTGATGGCTTTTATTCCGCACGCGTGAGGTTCTTCTGTTGCAGGGTGTAAGCGGTGGCGTGTGGGTTGTCCCGGAGCTTTGGGTCGTGTGCGCCGTCCTGCTCGTTGCAGTCTGCCTGGTCGGGCCGATGGCGGCCTGTGGCGGGTGTGGAGCCCGAGTTCCGCTTCCCGCGCGTGTTCTGGTGGGTACCTTGCTCTGTGCCCGTGGCGTTTCTTGCAGGAGCCCAGCCTCGAYGTGCTTTAGTGTTGAGAAGCATTTGGTAGCCGCAAGGTTTACGCTCTTGACCTGGCAGGGTCCTTACTTTTTAAAAAACCTGTCTCTGGTACTCGTGACTTGACTCATATTAACCTCATTCATCTCATTTTTTTGGCCGTCTCCAAGCCTGCAAGATTGTGAGGATGAATGAGAAATCCACCTCTAGCTCATTGGGGGGTTTTGTTGGCTTATTTTGGCATTTTTCCTTCCAGCTAAATAAAAAGCTATGCTTTTGGTGTCATTTGCTTGTGTCTGCAGGAAAAAAGGTAAAACCATCCTTTAAATAAATGTTTTAAGCCTTTCAAAAATGAGATGTAGTTTCTCTTTATGAGAAACAAAATAATTGTTTGGACACAACAGTGCTTTTAATCCAAAGCCTCTGGGCTGAAATGCTCAGAATTTCCATACTTTGGCCCAGCGAGGGAAACAAAGACTGGCGAAGGGCAAAGATTTTGTCAGGGGAAGCTGTGCGTTTTTGTAATCTCTTCTTGAATTTGGACCTTGTGGAAAGGATACGTGCTGATTGCTCTAGAAATCTCCTACTTTTCTATATTTCATTCAGAAGTGCCAGGAAATGCCTTCATCTTCTAAGGGAGTTAGTGCCTGCTGGTAACTCTACCTGACCTACAGTTTTACAGCCAGTTCCAATACCATCCCTAACACAGACACGTTTAATGGGAAGCTCGTTAGGAAAATCCCAATAGCAGTGTTTTACTTTCAGTTTTAGTGCAAAGACTTAACCGAGACAGGGGTATGTGGGAATGGGTAATATGTTAACTTAGACTTATTTCCTCCCAGCAGCTGGCCTTGCTGAGATAAACACGCGCTTTTCCAAATGCTCTTGTCTGGCCCCTTTCCAAAAGGAGCTGGAGGAGGAGGTCAGGGGTGGAGCCATCCTTTGCTTTAGTAAAAAGAGGCTTTCAGTTGGAAAGCGTTGCGAGATGGTATCAGCTGGAAGTGCATGTTTAAAAATAAAACGGCCCTTTCCAGCTAAATGAATTAGTCTGTGCTGATTATTTGTATTTTAAAGCCAGTTACTGTGCTAATTCTGCTCGATGGTAGATCAACCTGCATGGGGAATTGGATATTGCTTTTTTAAAAAAAAATCGGTGCTCTCTCTAGGACTTTGAATGTGAGAACCGATTAAAAATTTATCATCTTTGGTTACAGTGGAGATGTGTAACACGAAGGTGGTATTGTTTTAATTGTTTAAAATGCAGATTACAAGATAATGGTAATACCATTAGAAGGTTTGACTTTGGCCTGGAAGCTGCAGGTAGTAGCCTGTCAATCCCTTAGTATTAAAGATGAATGATAAGGAGACCTCTTAAATGCCTGTGACGCTGCAGTGTAGCCAATTTAGGATCAGCTGATGCCTTCTAGTGATAAGGGCTGGAGGTTTTCGGCTGTATTATGAAGATATCAGCCAGGGCAAATAGTATTTAGAAGAGAAGTATGCTTTATTGAGTGGAGAGATGATCTAGAAGTGACAGTAAATTGCATTACTAAATGATCTATGTGCTTTGCACCTTCTCTTCACTGGTAAATGCTAGTGGGAAAATGAAAAATGATTATTCTTAATGTATGAAAGCAGAGGAATCAGAGTATTATTTAATCTTGCTTGAGGAATCTGAGCTGGGTATGAAATTTGTGTCTACCAAAAGCTTGCCTTAGTTTTACATCTTCATTAATGGATGTGGCCGTATGTATGCTTATTTCATCATAATTTCTACGTGGTTAATCCTCACTGTGCATTCCAATGCATGGTTGTAGCCATGTTTTCTGAAACTTTCCTTCCACAGTGCCATACTTCGGCACTAATATGTCTCAAAATCTCCTACTCAAAAAAAGTCTAAATTTGATCATAATAACAAACGGTCTTGTACAGAGTGGGTTGCAGTGATTTTTAAGACTGCATTGAAGGGCAGTGCTTGCAAAAACGTGCTGCAATATTTTAAAACATGCATCTGATTTTTAAATGTAACATCTGTCTTTTTTCATCCGAATGAAAAAGCCTCTTCAAGGAGACACCCTGAATTTCACCGAAGAACTGCAAAATAGCTATCTGTTACAAGAGCTGTAACAGTTCAGAGTGCCAGGCATCAAAGCGTGAGTTAGTCCTGGTGCCGGCCCCGGCCGTGAATCGGCTCCGCAGCGTTCCGGCGCCGAAGCCCCGTGTGCAGCTGTGCTGCGGGCCGTGGCGGGCGCGCGGAGCCGGGCCGGGCGGGCGCTGCCCTCTGGAGCGCTTCCCTGTGGGGCTGCAGCCCGGGATGGCTCCGCAGCACGAACCGGTATCTGGGCAGCAGCAGTGATGTTTTATGGCTGGGTGCCCAGATTGTCTAGCTTTGCACACAGCTTTATAGTTTGCCTTTGAGGGCTATGGAGGTCATTTGTAATAAACAGCGAACTACAGCTTGCTTGGTGGGTTTTTTTTTCCCTGGATTTTTGAAATATACATCCATTAGCAAAAAAATAAAATTGACTCAGAAAACAGTTTCATGTTTACTTAGATTTCAGTTGGGAAATTGTACTTTCAGAAGCTCATTTGTGAGGATTGTTGGCATTTCTTTGCCTTAAAAATTGCTAATATTTATCTCATGGCTTTATATTTTTTTAGTAGTAAGCACAGTATTGCTGGAGAATGAGGTATTTTACTTGGAAGAAAAATTGACTTGTCAGGTCGATGGGCATCATCCTTCGTGGTAATTGAGCCCTAGAGAAAAATATGTTCATGAGTTTCAGTGTAGTTATCCCTCAACTACCGGTTCTTTATATGGCTCTTCTATAAGAAAATATTCCCTCTTCCAAAAAAAACTCCCCTCCCCCCCCCGAAGTAAACAAACTCCCCAGGCTGTGAAGTGTTTGGTGTCTCCCCATGGGCATTTCCCAGCGAGGCAGATCCAGACCACTTCTTTCCCTAGCTCCGAGTTAATGGGATCTGTGCCGCTTTTCCCCTAAGGACTTTCCAAAGAGGGGGTGGAGGTGCCTTTGTTTTGATGTTGCTCAGGGAAGATCCCACACTGGACTTTTGGTTCCTCCTGCCTGTTCCATTTTCCTCCTGTTCCTTTTTCCCTTCCTTTGTCCTGTCCATGTGTCTTTTACTTGAGGTTTACAGTTTTGCAAGAATTCCTGATGGAAAGAGGAGCTTTTTTTTTTCTTTTTGATATGTTACTTATGCTGCTTTGGATACCATTTTATGTAGCCAGGATGTACACAGATTGATTAAACTTTTAGTTTAAATTGACTCCCACTTAGTGTGTTTTGAGCTCTTGCCTGGTGTTTGGGGTTACCAGTCTGATTTTCAGCTGTGCTCTAATCTTAGGCAGTCAGATCCTTTAGTTCTTCTCAGTTCCCAAGTGGGTTTATGGCCAGTGCTGACTTTACTGACACTGGAGGTGCATGCTTTTAAACAGTAGCTAATTACTGGGAAAGAAAAGACCATCAGTCCAGTATTTTAATACAAACCATTCCTGCAAAATAGCTGTTCTATAAGAATGCAAAAACGTCAGCTGAACAGATGCCATTTACTTTTTGTTTCCTTTTAAACAAAAAGAAAAAACAGAGATGGTTTCCTCGTACTGAAGAGACACTGCAGTCTTGTGACAACAGTTGCTGGTAACTTCAGATAATAAATGCTCATTAAATCAGACAGGCTTTTTTCCTATTGAAATTATAGACAAATAAACTGGAGGGTTTGACCCATGTGATTTCCGCTATAGGGAGCTCTTTGAGGTAAAGAGCATATTTTTAATGAGATAAAAATACAAAGGAAAAACATAAACAGAAGTGCCTCCAGAGGTTTGGGTTAGTGCAGGTGAATTACTGTAATTTAAGGTTAACATAAAAGTGGGAAAACAATTGGTTGAACTTCAGGGAGAATTGTTATCTGTGGTTTTGCAGCAATGTYGTATTCAGTCTAAGTGAGGATGCGCTTAAGCGTGCGGACATTAATTAGAAGTAATAATAAAACATTCATTTTAATTTAGAGGTTGAATCATTTTACAAGAGATGAAGGTACTTGCTGTTTACCGAACCAATCTGTTTGTTTTCACAACTGAAAATCCGCATGCTGAGTAATATCTTTGACGTGTCTGGTAAGATTTTGGAGTGGCCTGTRCATACATTCAGAAAAACAACCCAGTAGATGTTTTGTATGGGATGTGGAGTTAAACTCTTCTAATGCTGCAGGCAGAGCCCAGGTTAGTCTTTTACTGCCTGACTACATAATAAATATGCTACATCTCTGGAAATCTTACCTTGTTTGTCTCTCTAGGATGGCGTGGCTGCATTTTGTAAGCAAGGACTACTATAACACATCTATTTTTCTTATGATTCTACAAAAGCTTGCTGTTAGAAATAACCCACAGGCATAAGAATGTTGATCACATCTCTTCCCAACGCCTCTGTTAATTTTCCTCCTTGTGAAGCTGTTTGGTTTCTTTGCTTATTATTAATTGGTATAGAATATAAAGAGATACTTGCTTACCTTTCAAAGACTTCTTAAAAAATAAAAAAAAAGTGTGTTGTGTTGTTATATGGAAGGAGAAGAGCCTGGGGGTCACAATCTAAATGCTATTTAATGTTTTCTACTGTGATCATCATAAAACTTGCTGTTACGCATGTGTGTATGTATACACACTGGGAGAGAGACTTTAAATAGGATATATCACCTTTAACTGCCGTTATATGGGACTCAGAGGAGCTCAATGAATGCATAAGTTTTACTGTGTCTGTAATGTTTTTTTCTAATCAAGCTTTTGAAATCCTTTACTTCTGAAAAGAATAATCCATGTTAAATAAGTCTCTTTGGGCATCAACAATGCATTATCTGGCGATGTCACTCTTTGTGCTGTGTTATCACATTTGTGCATGGCAATTAAATAGAGCAGTGCTTATATTTTTAGATCATTACATAACGTTCTGTTAAAAACAACTCTAATTTTGTCTCGTATTCATGAAGATGAAGTGTTCTTCACAAATTTTAGATGAAATATTACAGCAACAAAGCCATGCTTTTGGAGCAAATAACAGCTTGTCAGATACCATCTATTGTAACCGAGTGATGCTGCGACAAGCTGATAGTCCAGCTGCATTGAAGCTGCAATTCCCCTGCCCCTCTGTCAGTATCCAGGCAAGCGAGCACGGATCTTTATGGAATTCTATCTGCATCCACTGATCAGATAACGCGGTTAAAGACCTTTTGACGACACTTCTGACGGTTTTTGTCCCCTCCTCTGGAGCTTTTCACGGAGTAGCTGAAAGCCTAACATAGTTATTACTAAGGTTATGATTGGACCGTAAATTGATTTCCAAAATAGTGTTTGCTGCAGCTGCTTTTGCTGTCCGAGAACAAAACTAAATTGCTTCAAAAATTTTTTTTTCTGTGTTGAATGAAACGAATGTGGCACAATATTTTGACTTTTTAACTTGGGATGTATAAAAAATGTACATAACAGATTATTTTATTGGCTTATCCTTAAGCTTTCATATATTTGCAGTGCATGTGTTAGAGTGCACTTTATTAGTCCACAGTGTGTTTAGTCATGAACGAGTGTTCTTCCTTTTCTCTGCTCAAATTCGGTGTTAACCTCCTGGTGAGAGTTGCAGGACCCCCGACATGTTGTTGTGACTCTTGATTAGCCCACCAGGGTTCCAACTGAGAATTCTTCCTTCATTCACTTGATAAATTGAATTCCCTCTTCACAGTGGCTTTAAATAGAATGATATTTGGGAAGGTTTTAAGCCATCAGCTCGAATATTCAATGAGCTCACCCGTCAAATGAAAAAATGCAGGAGGAAGGTGCGCACTGGTGGTGCTGGTGAGCTTAATGTTGAACCCTGCAACGCGGCGGATGGCGGCRTTGTGYCTCTCATTCGAGAGGCCCGTTCCTGCTGTGAAGCCCTGTCCTCTTGCTGCGTCTGGTGYGCTGGAGGCTCAGCTGTGCTGTGGGCCTCCCTGCYGCCTGCGTCCCCTCGGGTTTGGCGTGAGGGCTGCCCCTGGTGCTGCAGCGAGCTGCCTTACGCGGTGCCCTGGGGACCCACTCCTGCAACCTGCTGCCACGCAGCCCCTGGTCATATAAAATTCAGCTTGGAGGAGACTTCAGGAGGCCCTGTGAGATGGGCACATCTGTGGTCAGGTGGCGGGTGCGGGAGCACTGATGTGTCGGCTCCTGCTTGATGTTATTGCCGGACTTGTTTGGCACGATTTCCCTGGCTGTGGGTAGGAGTGAGGGAAACGCAGGAAATGCAGAAGTATTTTTCTTCATTGCCTGTTGCAGGGAGTCAGACCGAAACAAGAGTTTTTTCTCTTCCAGACCTCACCTTCCAGACCTCACCTTCCAAGACCTTTTTATTCCCACTGGAACTGATTCATGGGTTTGGGGATGAATGGGTGTGCCTGGGCTGTGGCTGCTCTGAGCTGGGTACTTTTCATTGCAGATGTCCTTCATGTTCATCAAGCTCTTCAAGCTCAGCTTAATTCGAGTCAGAAACTTGTCCTTGGGCTGTGTCTGCCTCTGGGTCGGTTTGTGAACGCTCTCCAGTTGGACATCTTGATGCAGGGCTTTGCYTGTGTTGGGATGTGGGTACCAAAACGTCCATCCTTGGTAGTACCTGGAAAGGGATAAAAGAGATTGCAAAGCTGAAACCTTATATGTGGATATCTAGGCCAAGTGTTTTCCTTTGCATATTATGTCCTGGAGAGACTGGAGGAAAGCTCTGGCCCAGATGCTCTGTCAACAGCCAATAAAGATGGCCGGCCTGGGAGGGAGGCAGGGCAAGGTCAAGGGACTAAATCTGGTCATCTTTGCTGCTATATGGCTTAATGGTCCCTGTTTGCTGTAGGATGGGAGTCACTGCTGCCAGCATGTTTACTGCTCTTTCCTGCTCTTTTCAAACCCCTTTGGTTTTGGCTTTTTGGTGCTTACACAGACTGAGTTGTGGGTGCTTGTTGCAGTGCCCGGGGTCTATTGGGGTGTTCTTAGCAGACCAAGGAAACAAATTCTGGTGTGGTTTGTGCTTGTGGTGCTCATGTGGGTGAGGGGCTTGTGTGCAGAGCTCTAGCCCACGTTTGGATTTCCCTTCTCACTATGAGGGTTGTCCTGGAGCAGAGTTTGGTCCATAAATAGACGGGCACTATGGACAGCAGCACTGTGACAGGAAAGTAGCCTATCTGGGTGATAGCAGATCYGGGTGCTATAGGTCCATGTACACAAGAGCTTTAATTTGGATCAGTTTGTGTTTAACCAGATGATTGACCTCAGTTGGAGCATCAGCAGATGCTTTTGCTTCACATCACGGAGCAGTTCTGGAGTGTGTCAACTCTGTTCCTGTCCATAGAACTGAACTGGATGATCCAAGCGTGCAGTTAATGCCTTCCTGCTGCCAGTAGGTATTCAGTGCATGGGAGCAGAGCTAGTCCCGAGCAATAAAATCTCCTGAAATGTGGAGAGCGGAGCCCTCAAGTCCTTTGTACTGACGGTTGTGCTTTACAAATGCACGTGTGCTCCTCTGACATAGGCCCAACCCACGTGCACGGAGCCATTCCCTTGCGCTCAGTCACAGTGCTGTAGCTCGCGCTGCCTCACAGCTAGCGGGAGAAAGCGAACGGAAGGAGGTCTGTAGATGAAGAACAAAACCCCCARCCCTGCAAACGTGGAGATTGGGTCAGGGCTTCCATACAGACACTTAGGAAATCCTAGAAGTCTGCCCTACTGCTTATAGTTATTGGGCATCCTGCGTTTGTAAAGGCTTGGTCTGTTCAGGAGTTTGTCCCAGTTCTAGTGTCGATCTAATTAACTACTAGAGGCTTAATCAAGTTCTGATCTCCTGTCTGAAAAATAAATATCACTGCGTTGAATGAAATTTGCTATTCAGTCTGCTTTATTTTTAGTCTAGTGTAATTTGCTTCATTATGTCATGACAAATAAGCTTAAAATTATTTACCCACTATGTGTATATATAGTAGGGTCACAGTGAGTTAACCCTTGGTAAGTTAGAGAGAGTCTAGGTCTTGAGGTAAATAGTCTTTGGCATTTTCTTAACTTTACTGTCACTATTTAATTGCTATTTAGCTAATAATCCAAAGTGTTGCTGTTAGAGGTCCCAGGTGCCATGGAAAATACAGCCTTTAGATTGGGTGCGTAAAACAGATTTTCTTTYTTCTCATCATGAAATTTCTATTTTACAGATTGAAAGAGTTAGGGTTATTAATTTAGTCTCTTGGGCAACCTGAAGTCTCCCTGTAGTTTCAATAAGAATTATAATTGAATCTTTTCTTTTTCACCTCCTACTCTCAACTAAGGCTGTAGAGTTTCTTGGGTGTCTTCAAGCCACAACTATATTCTGTGCAGTTTCAGTAGTGAATTAAGTTGTCTGCTGCGATTTAAAGAAGACCTGGATAGGAGTGTGTAGTTAGATCTAACTCCTCACAGTTACAAGCACCTGTGGAGGAGAGTCTGGAGCATTATAGACCCGAAGATCTCAGTACCCTGGCTAAAAAAAAAGTATATTTGCATATATTTGTATATGCACACACACATATGCATATTTACTATGCATACTTGTAGTAGAGTAGCATCAAGCTCTATTACTGTTCTGTTTCTGTGAAGAAATTGTGTCAAAGGATTGGACCCATAATGATTAGTGGTGGATGAACTTTTGAGGCTTCAGACAAGTYCTGTGTCAGGGCAAATACTGTATCAGTGGTGAGACATGCAGGGAAGGGTCATAATTTGACAGTTAGAAACCCCAAAGTGTGGGATCATCCATTATAAAATGAGGTCAAACAAAACTARCAGAGTGCTCCATCAAGTTTCGTTCACGCCTTTCTGTAGAGACAAATTTTGCGTCCAAATTTCCAATCACAGGTTTGTTTTTCAAGCCATGTGATCCCTGCTGTTCATGTAATCCTCTCAAATATATCTTGCCCACAGTAAAATAGTGGAGTTTTTTTCCCCTCATTCATTCCTTTGRGAGGTTAAATGTAGGATTTGATTTTCCAAATGGGTAGATGGCCTCTGATTTCCAGGCTAGATATCCTTGTGTCCAGGAATCAGATTGACTTGTGTGAGGGTTGCTTTCTAATAAAACTCCTTTCTTCAGATATCAGTCCTCTCCCATTCTGCTCATTAAGGGAACACAAACCTCAGCAGTTTTGTGGGTGTTTTTTCCCAACAGCTTCTGCTGGTTTGAGCTCTGATCCTTCTTGTTGCCATGGTCTGGAGTCTTTCTAGTTGATCTGCTGCAGTGGTTGGATGCATACGATTATTCCTGCTRAAGTGTGGTACCCTGCCTGCTGCCTTACTGAACTGTGCTACTTTTTCATAGTGCCTTTTGAGTTCAGCAGCTTTGGGAATGGACACAAATCACAGCAGTGCTGGACCACCGGATGACTTGACGTTTTTCGGAAACTTCAGTGCGCATTTTTTTCCAACGGTGAAGTTAGTAATAAAAATCCTGAATACTGCTGGCTGTGTGGCATCTTGCAGCAAAATCCGCTGGTTCTCCCTGTCCTGTTGGAAAGAAAAGTGCTGAATATGCTTGTTTGGCAGCCACCTCGCTGCTGTTTCTTTTAGGTTATGTTGTGTACCCAGTTCTTAGGAAATAGAGGACCACATTCTTATTAAAGAAGTTTCACTCATTGCCTGGAAAGTCAATAAATAACTTCTCTGTTGCCTCYTCTCTCTTCCTTTATAAAAATGCCTGTTACAGTTCTGTAGGAAAAAATAGGCTAGTTTGATGTAGCTTTTGTTGAAAAATCCTCATTCCCTTGCCCACACATTTAATTATATGTATGACTTTTAATCTCACATTTTAGTCTCATGTTTTAGTCTGGCACTTTCAGTGCCTCTCGTTAACTGGTGTTAACCTTAGGTGGTATTTGTGCTGCTCTCTTATAGCCATCCTTTTTTATTCAACCTAATTTTGTCTGTTTCTTATTGGAGGTGATTGGAGAGATTGTAATTAAGGACCAGTCTGAATCTTCTTGATTAATGACTGAGCCTGGATATTGATGGGGAGAAAAAAGCTGGAAAGCCGACACTTCCTGTCAAACTCTGCCTCAAACTCTGCCTTCCAGCCCTGCTTATTTTAGGAGGATCTCAGCACATCAGCCAGAAGACAGGACTAGCAATTAACAGCCTAGTGTGGGATTTTGCTTTATTCATTTTAGCACTTGTGAAATCGAGGGCAGCTCTTGCTTTGCTATTATTATTACCCCTACTGTGGTAGGGAATCTCTGTTCACACTTGGTTTCCTGGTAATTTCCAATAAAAAACACATTTCTTCCGTTTCCCACGTGACTGTATTTTCCACTTGTCTTGAATAAACTGAAGGCACCTTTCCAGCATTCACTACTCCCCAGTTGTTCATTTTTTTCCCTTCTGCCTTCCAAAGGGCTGCACACACCAGGGATTTGAGGTTGCTGCCCTCCAGGCTGCTTTCTGCCTTTGTGTGCTCAGCCAGCTCTTGCTTACTGTTAGGAATCAGGTCTTGAAGCATCTTCTGAAGAGTAATTTTCTTCATTGCTGTCTAAGAAATGCTGCCAGATCTTTGACAATTTGGTAGGAGGTCTGTTCCCATTCCTTGCCTATGGYTCTCTATACCCTCTCTTACCACAAGCTGTCTATGTAACAGCTGGCTGTGCTATGTGCTTGCACAAAGCCTGGCTTCAGTCGCCTGCCTTTGGGCATTTGCTGTCACTTTCTTACAAGTTTGGTTCATCTCTTTGAGAAAAACTACGTATTTTCAGAAGTGTAGCATGCATGGAGCTGGGAAGTCCAAACCTGAGTAATACTTAAGCAAATATATGTAATGTGTAGGATTTTTGTCAGTAACACCAACTTTTACAACTGAGTAGGGAGGATTTGCTCATGCGAAGTAGGATGTGAAAATGTAAGGTGCAAAAGCTATCCCAGAGTAAATTTCTCGCTGGGTTAAGCTGGCTAGAAGACATTCATAGACCGAGCCTGAGCATGCTGTTCTTCAGGAGGTATTCCAGACAATTTCCATATGTAAATAAGCCCTTGGCATCTTAAATATAGACAAATGAAATTCATTAGGCTGCGAGGTTTGGACCTGGGCCACGTGGAGGGGTGAGAGGGAGCCGCGTCTGGCGCTCGGCTCTCCCGGGAACCTCTGAGCTAAGGCGCAGTTGGGGCAATAACTTYGCTTGTGCTACCACAAATAGACTCCACTTGAAGTTTGTTTAAGAATCCGATATTCCCCAAAGGCGAATTGAGATATTCTGGATAGAATTCCACATCAGCGCTAAGTCTAAATACCAGCTGGGGCTGCAAACGTGAAAGGGATCAAATGTCTGATATCAACCAGGAAAGAAAAAGGATATTTTTACTTGGGTTAGAAAATAAACTCCGCCTGGATTTGTTCCTTTTTATGGGGGTTATTAAGCCTTTGTGTAATAGGCAGCCCTTTCCCTTAGGGGTCTCAAACTGTCCTGAGCCTGACACATATTTCATCTTGCTCTTCCATTCATAATCTCCTACTTGAAAGGTCATGTTGTTTTAGACTTGCATTTAGTAAGCTAATTGCAATCTTTAAAAGCACTGTCTGATCCTCCAGTAAAATTCCTTGTTCTCCACTTGTAAAAATGCCCAGTGATTTTGATACTTTATCTTACGTATGTGGAAAAGGCAAAGCCATATAAATATATTAGAGGCATTCCTGTTTTAAATCAGGAGCTCTGTATTTGGATTTTTTTAGTGTATCTCCTGCAGTAAAGATAAAATTGTCAGTCAAGAAGCAAAACTACAGGATGTGTCTTTATGATAATTTAAACTTAATAAAACAATATTTTTATTGTTTTTCTTTTGTTTTGCTCCTAGATGACTAATTTGTGCCTATAAGTGACAGCAAGAGTTGCCATCTAAGGGGCCACTTGGAGCTTTATTTCTATTTTAAGCATATTTAAAGCATATGTATTCAGAAGTGTCATTATGTAAATCAGTGTTGAGAATTGAATTCCATTAAAAATTATAGTATCATTTCCTGAGTTAATTTGAGGCTATTTTAAACTCAGAAATGAAATAAAAAAAAACCCCAGGTTTTCCACTCGGGGTGGCACTTCTACCTCTTACGTTGTAATTGATATGATAATATGGTAATAAAATACATTGTATTTTTAATGGAGCACAATGTTTGCTGTTCTTTGATTTGGGCTGTCCTTTGATACGGTGTATTACCTGCATAAGGGATGAAATAACATGCACCATGCTTGTAAAAACTCCGAAAGCGAAGTGACTTCAGAGACTAGAAAGGCTGGAAGTAGAGGAATTCACAGAGGAATGAGACGGTGGCAGCGATGAAGGGCCCTTAGGTGTAACAAGTTGGAAGTTTTCTTCCTGATTTAARGAAAAATTGAAAAATTAAGCAAGTTGTACATTTAAATCCTTTTTAATAGAGCTGAATTCAACTTGTATTTTGGGATGCCTGGAATATCATGACTCTTTTAAAGCATTAGCTAGAGGAAACTGAAGACATTTCTCATTTTGCACTGATTCTAGTAATCCAGTAAAACCTAATCCTTTTTTTTTTTTTTTAGATTAACTTCTTAATTAGCTGCTCTGAATTTTAACCAAGATGCCATTGGTACACATACCTTATAAAACATACCAATTTTAAGCAGCATTTTTGAGTGTTTGGGGAAAAAGATTCTCAATAAATTCTATCACTTCTACATTTGCAATCCCTACTAGTTTATTTGTCACTGGTTTCAATTTTGAAACAGCCTTTTTTTTTAAATGCTCATATTACAGCATTAGGTGAAACCTTTTTTTACCTATGAGAGTTAGAAAGCTAGTGATATTTGTGTGAATTAGTTGCCTTCCTGGATAAGCTTTATCTTGCTGAAAAAACCTCTTTCAAATCTTCATTTTTGTCAGGGAGAAAGAACAAGAAACACAAGAAGAGGAACATTTGATGGAAGAAAAGAAAAAGAAAAAGCAGGAAGAAAAGAAAAAGAAGGAAGGTGCTCTGAAAAAGGTTTGCCTATGTTACTGTTTCTAATGATCTATATGTACTGTATGTAGCCATTCTTATATTTATAACATATGAAACTTAAAAAAAATTCTCAATTCCTTAACAAAAACTAAATAAAATATAATGTATAATAAACGTAGAATTTTTGTATATGCATTTTCTGCAGAAAAGCTAACTGTAGCCCCAGAATAATAGCTATCACTTTGAATTTTGTTAAGTAATTGATTTCTTTTGTTTGTTTCTGTTTTCAGGCTGCTGAACAAAAAACCAAAGGTAAGTTACCACTTACTCTTTTGTGACGCATCTGAGCTGCTCATAAGTTTGCTTAAAGATATAGACTTACTTATTCTTTATGTTCTTTTCGTAATGGAGAGAGAATATCTTGTTGATGGAGGTTTTTTCCTAAAACTTTATTGGAGGAGCTGACTTGGTGCATTGGAATTCTCTGCATTCGCRTGCTCTTTTCGGGTCCTGCTGTGTATCATATGGCACCTTTTTGATAGGAATACGTAAGTTAAAGCTAAGAAACAGAACACATCATTGTTTTTGACTCACGCCAACACAAATCTAGTTTCTAATTTGGTGTTAGTAGTTATTTAGCTAAATCAAATCACAGCTAATTGCCTCCTAAAAGGGAGAATCTTCCACCTTATATATACATGTTCCTGCCTGTACATTTCAACTTGATTTAGTGAGTAAATTCAATTCATCAGATGCATGAGAAAGCAGTTCTCCTTACACCTCTTCTTATTTCTGTGTGAGTTTTCTGCGTGGTCACTGAGTTGAATTGGCTTGCAAAATGGCCCAGGGAGCCCCGGAGACGGGCAAGGCATCCCTTGCTTTGGGGCAGGGAGCTCCCCGGGGCTGGCACGTGYTCCAGAACTGCCCGTGAAGCTGCGATCTTGGAAGAGGCTGAGGACTGGGTACAGGTAATGTCTCTCCTGAAGCTTTTGGTCTTCTCCAGCCTGTCCTTTGATTTACCTGCTGCCATGCAGGGCTGAGGGTGGCAGAACAGGTCTGAATTAGTTAATTGCTGAGTAATTAGGTGACAGACCAGAAGAGCTTCCCAGATTCCCAGGACTGGGAGTTAGAGGAGAGCTAAGGCTAACATACGGGGTGGACAAAACAACGTTTGTTTCAAATATTTTTTATGTATTTATACAGTAGAAATTATGTCACTTCATTTATGTGAAATTCATGAAAATAGCCTTGCTCCACTATGAAGAAACTACTGCAATTAGTTTACTGAAGCTGTATCCATTTTCATGTATTTTTTCCCATATGGAAAGTGCGGCATGGAATTATTTTGTATAGTTTCTGTGGCTTCTGTCATGYAGCATACATATTGCATAGTTAGTATCAGTAGACCTGGCTTTCAGGAGGTAGCAAAAGGAGTTAATGCCTTGAAATCTTGAGTACATGTAAAAAAATGCTTAAGTGTTATATAAGGCTGACTTCTATCCAAATGGAATATTTCTATTTCCACAATATTGCATTTTATTTCGATATTAGCTCATTTCTGTGTCAAACGTTTTTGCTGTTTTATAACATACTCTAACGACTTTTTAGTATCATAATTCACTGGCAGATGTTTTTGTCATTACCTAAGTTTATTTTCAAATGATAATGCAATAGCTGTTGATTTCTGTGCATATTAAGATGCAGAGGCTTTTGCATTCCTGTGTGGGATATTTTTTTTTCAGTCTTTGCTTTAATTGCTTTAACGTTTGGTCATATTCAATGCAAGTTTCATAAGTAGCTTGAGAATAATTTTGGCTTCTCAATGAGGCTTCACCGTCAAGGCAGAATGACAAATGCACTAAAAAAGCAGCACGGGGATTATCATGTATTGTTTGTTTATTCAATATTTATGAGAAAAGAGTTAAAAGAGGTTTGCTGTAAAGACGGGCTTTTGCAGTAAGACTGGATGAACTGACTGCGAGAGATGCTGCATGTGCAGGTTGTGTTACGCCAAAGGTTAAACCCCATGGGAATTGAGCCTTCTGCCACGTGTGTCCGTGCCCGGCTTTGGGTGCCTGTGCACGTGGCTGCGCGTAGTCGCCTGCCTCGTAGGCGCGGCTTCTTCCCTGTGACCTTCCGTAAGCTGGAGATAGCCTGGACGGGGGGGAGCTCTCCGGCCTCGGCAGAGGCAGCCCCGACACAAACTGCTCCATTTCATACGCGTGCCCTTCGCTTGTGTTAGCGGCTTCCACCAGTTGGGTCGTGTTTGGAGAAGAGCAAAGAAGATTTTACAGCTGGTGTCAGGGTGTGTGTGGAGTTGCTGCTCCTCGGCTGGGCTGAGACCATTTATCTGGGCTGGTTTTATTCGCCATCAGCTGTAGTTTGGAGGCAAAACCATAGAAGCAGCTCTGGAGCAGGGCAGACTGGAACTCACTGAGCAATGGCAGAGGTTAGTCACTCCTGGGCTGCCCTGGCACCCGGCGGGGCGAGCAGCTCTCCAGGTTCTTATTTCCAGCGCCGGCAAGAGCGTTGCTGCGCGCGGCCGCGGTGTCGGTGAGGCGAGCGAGGCGGCTGCGCCCCCGAGGGAGAAGCTGCGCGGGAGCAAAGAGCCTTCCCGCGGGTGGGCGCGCACGGTGCCGTGGCCGTCAAATATGGCCCGGAGACCGCGGACGTAGCTCGGGCCTCACGGCTGGGCTGCGGCCCCGCAGGCTCGTCCAAAATAAAGACGCGTTTCCCCCGGGAGCCGGGCGAGTTCCCGGCCGGCCGGCGCGGGCGGGAGGCGGCACCCGCCAGCGCCCGCTGGAGCGGCGCCCRCCCGCCCGTTTCTGCTCTGTCAACAAGGCAGCTCCTGCAGCCCTCCCTGCGTCACGGCTGCTGAAGCTTCTCCTCTATTATTTTCCTTCCCCTGAGGCATCCATTGCTAGTGTTATTTTTGTTAGGCAGCATCTTTAATAAGTGTACTGTTGCAGCAATTCTAGCCAGCGTTTGAAAGGAGAAAAAAGAGCTTCGGAGAACTGATAAGTAGCCGAAATGTTTCTCAATTACTCAAAACCAAATGAGAATGATCTTCCTGCCTAGCAGGAGAGGAGGGCTGCAGAACTGGATGAGATGGGGAGTGAATGTATTTTTACTGCAACCTGCTCTATACTTTCATATAACTGTTCTTTATGGTAATTTCTTCAAGAACAGAACCACAGAACAAGCCTATTTAGTGTTGATTTTGGTTGTGTAAACTCTTGCTGTTTTAGACGTACTCGATGAATAATCTTCTTTTGTAGAAAGGCTTTTGTGAGGGAAACGATCCTGTGTAGCCAAGAGCGGCTGCTGTGGTGAACGGCCGCTRTTTCATAACTGTAGGAGACTTTTAAGAGCAGAAATAGCCTGTGATAAATACAGAGGTCRGTGCTTCTTGCTCGCTGCGTTTCCCCCCTCCGCCTTGTTCTGGGTTTAATAGCGCCAAGGTGGTCGAGTCTGTGGCTCCTTTCCTCCCGTCCCCCGCCGACGTCTGTGCGCCCCCTGGTCTGAAATGGCTCCAGTGCCCAGGTAACGTCCCGCGGCCCTGGCAGCCGCCAGAGGCAGCGAGAGACACAGTGTCCATCCCTTTTTCCAGCATTATCTGCAGTGAAGGTGAGTGTTAGATCTGCAAACATAAGGAAGAGAGGGGAGTAAGCACGTACCATTTCTAGCCGAATGTGGAGAATATTTTGGTAAAAACTTGATTAGAAATATTAGTCTGGACAATCTTTTTTTTCCCCTGTAATCTAAAGCAGAGATGACCAAGCTCTGTTCCTTTGAACGTTGTGGGGTAGGTCTTTCCTTCCTGGGTATGGCAAATGGCCAAGAAAAGGGGTGTGGGAGGGAATTTCAGTGCTCTGCATGTGGCATGAAATGAGGTTGCAGAGGCTGGCAGAGCTGCGGCTGTTCCAACATTTGTGGCATCATAAATGTTGATTGCTTTCTCAGATACTTCTTAAAAAGAGCATTGGATTTTTTGTTTATACCACAAGCGGTCATTTATATTCTATCTGGCGGAACATGGTCAACAGTAGGATGAATAGACATTAAAGAAGGATGGCTAGAGAGCTCTGAGATCCAGTCTCCTGCTCTGGCATTTCTAGTCTGATGCCTGAAGACATAATACACCTTTCAGAGCCAGATATTTCTGTTACCAAATCACCTGCATTGATTGCTGCAGAGTTTTGATGGACTCTTTCCTTACCCTGCTCAAGTGTGTTGTTTTGAAGTTCCCACTTATGTGGTCTTGGGTGTGAATAACTCCAGGTTACGCTCCGTTCTGCTCGTGGTGTTGGTGGAAATGCAGCTCTGTGGATACTCCACTGATGGTTGTGGTCTTCTCAACAGTTGCAGTTTGTTCTCTGACTGTGATTCCATCAGGGAGCAAGAAAGGGAAGACTCTTTAAAGTAACTCCTCCTTATTCTCTCATGGAGTTGCGACTGTGTGAGCTGGTTAGTCTGCAGAGAGAAGAACAAACCCACCCCATCCTCAAACTTATGGGTCTCAAAGTTGTCGGTTTGTGTCGCGTGATTGCAGGGCCCAGTGTATCCAAGATCAGCACATGTGTTTCAGGCTGCAAATCAGGTGTGATTTACAACAGACTTGTGACCTCTGATTCATCTGAGTATTTATAGCTTATACTTGAGCCTCTGCCATCTCTTAGCGGAGGGCTGTGTTTGTTCTGAACTGCTTCACGTTGCAGTGACAAAATGTGCCATAAATCATCGTCGTAGAAGGAAGGGAGCACTGTAATAAGTTCTTCAATTAGATCTTAATATGTGGTAATTTGATAACGTAATGATAACCCAGTGCCAGATGTTAAGGGCTTTGTCAAAGAGAATAGCATTTTTTCCGTGGTAAGTGCTGCAGTTGTGGTGTTTTGCTATTTTAAGAATGCAGAATTCTGAAGGCTGGTGTCTTCTCTAGCTCTGCAGACATGTTAGACTTTCCAGATGTTGAGCAAAGCCTCCTTTTGGGCAGTGAGGCACAAAAAACATTGGTTCGGGGCAAAAACTTTTAACAATAATAATTTTTTAAAGCTTTCTTTTTATTTTTTTTAATATATATTCTTCTCAGCATGCCCCTGCTCTGAGCAGGATGTACAGTGCAACTTCCCCTCTGCCATGATGCGAAGTGCTCCAGCTTGCTTGCCTAAAATTCCTTCTTTCTCTTAAGGCCCGGGTGAGCACCGTTAATACCCTTCAGTGGTGGCTGCCTTGGAGACTTCCTCGATTCCTCGTTTGGGGATAGAGATGTAACTAGGAGCTCAAGTCGGAGAGCGGCGGTCACTGGAGGGCTCGCTGCGGAGCGTGTGCTGCGCGGTGCGCACCCTCTGTGCTTTGTCGTCTTGCAGGGACAGCAACGCGCTTGTCACCTAACTGCAGCCCGCCCGCTCTGGGCGTCCAAGTGGTTCGTTTTTTCTGCCAATTAGGAAATGGTCAAAATTCAAATTCAGGGATGGTGGCAACCTGACCTGTGTGGGGGTTTTTGTTTTTGTTTTTTTTCTCTCCTCTTCTCTGCTCCTGTTCTCAAGTGTTCAAAAAAGGAGCTCTCAAACACCAGACCTAGTTAATTAAAAGTATTTTTCAAAGGAACTAAATATAATAAGGATTTGAAGGGAGCAGGATTATGTGTTTTCGTCAGATTTCTCATTGTGTTTGTCTATTACGTAACGAATTCGAAGTCTGAGACGTTATCCCTGCTAGAGTACTCTGTGTAGAGGGAATTAGAGCAGGTTAGATAACATCAGTTTGGTTTTTCTAATCTAGACCTAATTCCCTGGGTACCTCTTGGTGGCAGTGCCTCAGATAAGTCCCTTGCTGCCTTGCTGAAAACCAAAACACCCGCTGATACACTTGTTGACGACTCTGTATTGTAGAATATAGATTTGAGCAGCTACACCATGGTAAGAGGGGTAGTTATGGTCAAACTACATGCTCTTTTATGGTGGTTTATCTGCCCGCAGTGTCTGCTTTCACACACAGTGATGGTAGGCCTCCTTTTCACTAATGGGCAATGCTTATTGCAGTATGTTTAAGCATGTAAACTGTGAAATGGTCAAACTTAGCGCATTCTGGCATTGTATTAGTTGTATTAGTAGCTTGCCTTTAATGGGTTGGCTTGGAAGGTAATTCTTTTCCAATAGCATTTTGTCTGATAGTTCTCCATCAGAGCATAAATGCCCAGGTGCTTGAAATCTGATGCACTTTCCTGGCTTGTCATCTCCTCACCCCATGCAGTGTCTGTGGAGAGTCATGGACCCCGGCACCCCCGCAGCGCCCTTCCTCCCCGGCGCCACTCTTCCTCCCCGCTCTGCGGAGTGTGAGCTGGGCTTCCTGGTGAGCGGCCCTGCTCACCTGTGTTACCGGGTCAGTCCTCCTTTCCTTCCTGAAGCAGGACCTGTTACTACCTTCTGAGCTCGTTCGAGGTGGACATGTGCATCAAGGCTGGTTCTTCTCTGCCTTGAGGCCTGTCTCACTTGGCTGATTCCTTCATGAGAAATCCTCTTTGCAGCTGCCGTGATGCCATCTCTGCAACAGCCAATCTGCTTTATGTTGTCCTGCAGCGTGGCCACCACTTTCCATTATTAGATTAGACCTTACCACCACTGAGCTGGTTGTGTCCTATACCAATGTAATACCTGTAAGATGTGCAARCGTGGAGGGCAGCACCAGCTGAGGGAATGTGTGTTAGCTCAGGCTTGCACAGAAAGGGTTTGGACTCCGGCTTCACCTTCTTGATCTCTTCCACAAGAAGGATGTCTGCCTTTTTGATACTGGTGCATATTCTTGGGATAATTGATACCAATCCTGGAAAAAGATGAATTTAGCACCAGGAAGGAAACAAAAAGGTGTTTTGCTTCTTTTACCCTGTTTGTGGCGTCTTTAGCCCAAGGGTCCTTGTGTTCTCTTGACCACCTGGTGTTGAACATTACTCTGAGAGCTCAGTCTGCCTCCTAACCTCCTTGTGTTTTGCAAGGTAATTTGAATGCCTCTCCTGTGTTGTGAAAGATGGTAGCCTATACTTTACCTATCCTATAGGAGCACTTAAAATGCTGTCTAGCTTACGCCCTGTCAGATGCTCTGTCGGTTCTGCTTGTGCACCTGCTCGTACAGGTTGCTCCTGAGCTGCTCGAGGCCGCGTTAACTTCCTCAGCGGCGGTGGTTGGTGGTAGGTCCGCGATGTTCTCCGGAGGAGGTCCTTGGTTTGTGGCCTGCCCGTGTGGCACGGCGGCAGTGCTGTACAGTGCTAGGGGGACCTGAYTGCAGCGCCGAGCGCGGGGGAGCTCCTGGGCTGCCCTGAGCGTGGCAGCCCCTGTGGCTCCTGCTGGCCCGAGAGCAGCAGCTGCATTACGGGTAGAATCATAGAATGGCTAGGGTTGGAAGGGACCTCCAGAGGTCATCTAGTCCAACCCCCCTGCACACGCAGGGTCYCCTAGAGCATGTGGCACAGGGTGGTGTCCAGGCGGGTTTGGAAGATCTCCAGAGAAGGAGACTCCACCACCTCTCTGAGCAGCCTGTTCCAGGGCTCTGTCACCCTCACCGTTAAGAAATTCTTCCTCAAGTTCYTGTGGAACTTTTGGTGCCTCAATTTGTGGCCATTTCCCCTAGTCCTATCACTGGCCACCACTGAGAAGAGGTCAGCCCCCTCCTTCTCATTCCCTTTTTTGAGATATYTATATACATTAATCAGGTCTCCTCTCAGTCTTCTCTTCTCCAGGTTGAACAGGCCCAGCTCTCTCAGCCTTTGCTCATAGGGCAGATGTTCCAGACCCCTAATCATCTTTGTGGCCCTGCGCTGGACTCTCTCYAGCAGCTCCACRTCCCTCCTGCACTGKGGAGCCCAGAACTGCACACAGYACTCGAGGTGCGGCCTCACCAGGGCTGAGCAGAGGGGCAGAATCACCTCCCTCGACCTGCTGGAGACGSTCTTCTTAATGCACCCCAGGATCTCATTGGCCTTCTTGGCCACGAGGGCACACTGCTGCCTCACGGTCACCTTGTCGTCCACCATGACGCCCAGGTCCCTCTCTGCRGGGCTGCTCTCCAGGAGGTCGGTCCCCAGCCTGTAGGCATGTCTAGGGTTATTCCTCCCCAGGTGCAGGACCCTACACTTGCCCTTGTTGAACTTCATGAGGTTACTCGCCGCCCAGCTGTCCAGTCTGTCCAGGTCCCTCTGGATGGCAGCACAGCCCTCAGGGCTGTAAGCTATTCCTTCCAGTTTGGTATCATCAGCAAACTTGCTGAGGGAGCACTCCATCCCTTCATGCCTTCATCCTTCATCCAGGTCGTTAATGAGTAAGGTTGGGTAAGGTTGAGGGTAAATGGGTAAGGTTGAGACTCTCCGTTGCTGCTCCCCACCTTGGCAGAGGGAGGAGGCGTATGAGTGACTGAACTCCAGAACTGGTGGAGTTCTCCACTGCACAGCACACTCAAATGCTACTCTGAAATTCCAGAATCGCAGAACTAGATACAGCATTTTAGATGGATCAGGTAGTCCCATTCATTCACCTCCCACTGCCAGGCCGGCCCAACAGATGTGTTTGAAGAAGACATCTGTTCATTGCTGGAGAATTATTTTGCCTGAGCCATCTTTCCCACAGTTTAACTACGTTGCTTCTCATCTCACTTGTCCTACGCACAGCAGGTATTTCCCCTCCGCTGTGATAGTCTTTTGTTTATGCTCTTATCAATGCTGATTTCTTCAGTCTTTCCTCACACTGTCCATACAATCCAGTGGATAACGCATACTTTCCATACAGTGCACTGTATAGCTGGGGACGGTAGGCTGCCCTGCCTCATTTTTGTTCCTTCCCTCTTTCACATCTGAAACTCTTCTGTGTCTGACGTCTCTGAGCAGCGATGACTCCTCGGCGAGCGTCTTCAGGAAGGAGAGTGAAAGACAGAGTAGCGTTGGTGTCGTGTGTCATGCATAGCGAGGCCTGAATTTGATGGATCCTACCTGCTGCCTTCGGAGAGGAACTCTGTCTCCCTTGTGGTATAGTTACATTTCTAATCTTGTCCAGGGTGCTGTGGGAAGTCAAGTGGAGGGTCTTCAGTCACCTTCCTTCAGACACATTTAGTTGCTTCCGAGTTAAAATGAACGAGCCCATGGGTCTGTATCCCTTGCCTTATTCCTTGCCAAAGAGCAGAACTCACAGCCCGTTTCTCTGCCTTGCTTTTTCTTGAGTGTGCCCTTCCCAAATCCCATGCACCACTTCATTACTCTGTTGTTACAGACGCCRTTATGACACTATTTCTTGGAATTTGGGACAAGATGCGTGTTTGCTATTCTCATCTAATTTTATGTCTGCTTTTTAATGGAGAATATGAAAAGGGTTTAAAATATCCACCTGCCCTACCTTACACAGTTTTTTTTCATGGAAGTCCTGAATTTCCTGTGTGTTCCAGGGCACTCGAGATGAACCTGGTGTTTGGGTTCTTGCAGCATTACATCATGGCCGTGTCTGGCAGTGGCAGGTACGGAAATACCTTGTGCTCCCCCTGCTGTCAATAGCCCTCTCTTAGCACAATTTCTTTTTAAAGCTCCAATAGTAATCCTTAAATGGTAGTCTGTAATTCCATAGGATCTTTAGTGCTCCATCAGGCCCATTTTTGGCTGAATTGTTTCCACAACTCTTTAATGTGCGTTAACAATAAAGTCTGGGTCACCTGGATTAATACCATSGGTTTACAATTATAACCTGTTCATTATTTACACGGGAAGTGGAGATGGCTTAGATTTTCCTCCTAGCTGATTATCCATTCCTAATGTTCAAGAAACAGTATTTTAGAAGGTTAAGATGATAATATATTGATTGTTAGGTAGATCCATAAAGGCATCAAAGAATGGTTATTTTCTTGACCTCTCAATACCAGTCTAGTCTTTTTCTTTGCAGTGCTGCTTATTATCAAAAAGTTTTCAGCAGAAATAAACCTCTTTGGAGAGTGAACACAGCTTTAGAAGGCTGGGGCAACTGCTAAAGACTTGGGTGTGGGCAGGAGGAAAGTCTCTGAGTTTCGTGTGCTTCCCAGGTGGACAGTCCTGTGGGTAAGTCTACGTGCAGCTGTGTGAAAGACGTGTGAGTGGCGTGGGAGGGGTAATTGGGTATTCCTTCCTTGGGAGAAGACATGTGTCTAAAATAAACTCGGCAGAATCTTTGAATTAAACTGAACTAATAATATTAAGTTATTATTAGTAATCTTTATTAAAACATCTTTAATTTCTTTTAACATTCGTGTAATAGAATCTGATTTACTGGGAGTGGCATTTAATTAATTTAATTCAATTTAGAGAGTTAACTGTATTACATATTAGTACAGAAAATTACCTCTGAACAGTCATTTCTCACTGGTGACACGCAGTAAGTTAATTTAGCTCGGAGTTCGTTTGGGCGCCTTGCGAGTCCCTCCCAGAGAGTTGCCATGGTGACGGTCCCGTCAGCCGGAGCCGTCAACCCCAACAACAACTCYGGGCGCGGGGAGGCCGCGCTCCGCGCTTCCTTCTCCCTTCCCTATTCGCGGCGGTTTTAGGGACCTCGCTTGTTTGAATCCTGAGAGATTCCAAAGTGGCTTTGCAAGGAAGAGGGAAAAGGGACAGCGCTGCTCTCCCGGTAGAGGTTTGCTGTGGCACCGTGTTCACAGACCCAACAGAGCAGCCTTGGCCTCCTCTTAGAGTAGAACAATTGGAAAAGAGGAGGCAGAATCGAGTTAGCTTCTATCTAGCAAAATCTTATGAGGAATTCAAGAAGAAGAAAGCCTGAAAACTACAAGAACGCTTTTCTTTGTGAATAATTTAAATCCTGCTCGTCATATACGGCATGAATTCTTTAGTGGCCCTGGAGACGTAAAAAATGTGTTTGGCTTAAGCGGAATTAATGAGTTTGCTTCTCATTCTGTGTTAGCTCAGGCTTTGCTATCAGGTGGTTGAACTTCGTTCAAAACCAAAAGTTTTAGTGAAGAGGTTGTATGTATTTGGAAACTTGCTCAGAAAAACAGCATTTGCATATTAAAAGTCATGCTTCTGTTTAAAAGGGAGTAATAAAAGAGCTGAAATGCAAATTTTAAGTTCAGTATGTTTTCCTTTTTTCCTTCTAAATCAGTATGCAGGAAATCAGACTTGGCTTGCAGTGGGTTTTTTGCATGACTCTAATTGGGTTTATCTGTGCAAGGAGTCACTTCTCTGATTTTTGGTGTCCAGGTTTTTCTAATCTCTTCCTTTCTGACACAAAAGATTGCCATTTCAATGGGCCTGCTTGTGCTTCCAGTGTTACAAATCGCATCCAAAAGAGGATGTGGAACTTCAAGTAGTTTTCTAGTAAGAAAATCCGTGCAAGTTTGTAAACTACACTCTCCTGAAGGGGTGGCAATGTCCTTCCTACACGTTTTTTAGAACTTTGTCCCATTCATTTTCAAGGTAGTTTTGTTAGGGTCAATATAAATGATCGCGTTATAGTTTCGTACTAATGTCAGTTAAGCCAATAAAGATTCAGACCTTGAAATCTAAGGCCAAAATGCCAGAGACAGCTGCGTATAACACTGGACACTTGGAATCGATCCCCATGGCTGAGCGGGAGGGGAAGCTGCTCCGTGCTGGAGCCTCTGCTGGCACTGATACAAAATGATGGCCCAAATAGCCCTGCGCTTTGTTTCGGACTGCAGTATCAACGTGTTCTGAAGCCTTCTGCTGTGGTGGAACATGAACTTACAGCACTACACCAAAATTGCAGGCTCCTTTTATCGGTTTCTATCAAACATCATTCTTGCCCATGAGCTTGTTACTATTTTAGTATTGTGCTTAAAATATTTGTGTGGGACCGTAGATGTACGTGGTCGTAGAGCCAAGGCTTTGTGTTTATGCAGCATTYGAGACAATTGGACACGTGTCCCTARCCCYGTGATGCCAGAAGTGCTGCCAGGGTGAGTGCAGAGTGTACCTAATTTCTCATAATCACACTGGGTGCGTTACCTTCACCTGCAGGCACGTATTCCCCAAGCAGTTGRCCCTGATATTTTAATAGAGATGTCTAAAAGGAGTGAACTAGCAATGCTTTTTTATCCTCCCCAAAATAGATATAAAATGATTGGAGAAATCATATTTTTAGCTTCTTGAACAAAAATGCACGCATATGTATAGTGAATGTGATGTATCTAGGCTATGTCAGAGCCAGCRTGGATTTGATACAGCTTGGTGTGCACGCGGGCCCCTCAGGCCTGGGGCATCTCTAGTGGATCGGTCCTCAGCACGTGTCCAAGCCCAGAAGCTCTGATGTGTCCTGCGTACATTGATCTCCCTGTGTACGTGTTAAGGAATTGATCCATAAATACATCTGGGCAATTTCCAGACATACTAGGAAAATAGCCAGCGWCCTTTCAGGTGTTTCCAGCTTAAATTTCAGGTCATATCTGATGTAAACTAAGT
Source organism: Eudromia elegans (assembly GCA_003342815.1). Classification (NCBI taxonomy): domain Eukaryota; kingdom Metazoa; phylum Chordata; class Aves; order Tinamiformes; family Tinamidae; genus Eudromia; species Eudromia elegans. The sequence continues at coordinate 688,289 of PTEX01000239.1, read as the reverse complement.
GTTTAGTGTTTCCAKTTGTGCTGCAGCTTGGATGGGGTGCTGGTACTGAGTGTGCCCTGGGACACCCTGAAGCTCTGGGTGACTCTGGATGCATGGGGGTCATTCCGGTGCTCCTGCGTTTGAAAGCAGAAGAGTTTCCGTCCTGATCATTCTTCTCTTTGACCTCAGCTGCAAGGCTGCTTCAAACCTAATCACTTCCTAAAGCAGAGGCTTGCTTGTAATAGGATTCTTGCCTCTGTTTACGTGAATATAAGAACTCCAGGTGAACCTGTAAGATGATAGTCCACCAGACTGCCCCACTTTCTGTACTGAGTTTTAAACAAGTTCCAAGATGCGTTGATGCAGACTGTAGCATGTAGATATATCCCKGTCCAAGGTGCAAATGAGATTTTAAGCTCTTGTATACATTAATTTAATGGGTATTTCAGACTTTTTAATTGTTAATTGCTTTATGAACACATTAATTAGTGTGAACTGAATTCTCATATTTATCTGTTTGCCCAGGTGATTTAGCAATAAGCAGATTTCCCCTGTAAAGAACTTTCACAATTCTACCTGTGCTGGTAGTGGCCATACTGAAATAAAAAGAGGGAGTGTTTTCAGAGTGGTGACTTAGCACCATTAGTAAATATGCTTTAAAAATTATTAAGTTTGAAAACTGTATGTAAAACATTGTGTAATGATACTAAATGTGCTCAGTCAGCCCCAAATTAAAAGATTTGATTCCTGATCTGCCAGACTTCCTATGTGCCCTCATATTGAGTTATTTAATCTGCTAAATTATTACATGCTTGGCTTTTCCCCCTGGAACTTGCAGTGATGACGGTGTTAGCGTGGGGTAATTTAAACCTCCACGTCGTTTCCTGTCTTCGTAACTGTGGAGTTACCAATGGGGCTGCAGCAACATTTAGGGAGGATTCAAGTGGACAGGAGGAAAGGTGAGAGGGGAAAGCTCCTCTGAAGGCCGTAACTCTTTCCCAACAGCTGAAATGGTGGGAGACGTTTCCGTGTTACTGAATTGCGTTTGAGACTGAATCTTTGCGAAGCTCAGCTTCTAGAAGAGCTAGAGCTTCATGTGCTGGTGGGTCTTTCCAAGATGAGTTGATGGAGTCTAATTGTTTTCAAGTGTTTATTTTTTAACTCTACTGTGGGAAATTATCTAAGAAAGATGAATTTTGCAGCTCTCAGGAAGGCTGCACTTGCTTTGTATGAATCCCTTTTGTGAGAAGCCTGCAAACGCTCCTGTGTTCCAGCCAAGCTCCTACTCGGAGCTCCCTCCTCCTGCTTTGTCCTTGAGGAAGAGCTTCTTGCACAGGCAGATTCGTTCCCAGCAGTGACTCTCTCAGTCTGCCCTTTTTAGACCATTCTTAATGTTTTTGTTCCTTAAAGGGAGTGATGACAAAACTTTAGGTAGCTCTATTATTTTCCTGTTTCGATAGACAGGTTGGCTTGCTAATGTGCCTTGTGAAGGGAGAAGAGTCTATGTATGTGATGTCCTTCAGTAAAGTGAGAATTGAGTCTAGTATTGAGTCTAGAAGCATCCAAATTCTGAGTTAAATGTGTGGCGATATGTCAGACAGATGAACTGTGTCGATGCTAAACATCAGGGGTTGGCTCGTCAGGAAGGGTGGTGGTTGGGAGACCCGTTTCTAAATGTTGTTTATTTGTGTTTGGAAGAGTTCGCGGGTCAAGAGACATACATGGTGAACAGCAGAGTTTGACTTGCATGGATTCGTAAATACCGTGCACACTGCAAGTGTGACTTGCAGTGGAAGAGCCTGCTGCTAAATAGCATTGTATTTGCTGTGGATTATCAATCTATTGTTGATAGCTACCTATCAACCTAATTAGCTATTTTAATGCCCATTAGGATTAAAAATGGCCTATCTAATTAATTATCATTTTAAAATTAAAATTATAATCAGTGCTTGCATAGCACAAAAGCTATGAGAAATATAAATATACTTCACAAGACTGCCATATGCTAAATCGCCTCAGTATAATGTAACATGTGATTGAAAAAAAAATTTAAATATATATCTGTTGTGTCATGGAAAGCAAGGAGACCGTGGAAATTGGGCAGTATCAAATGCTGAAGTTAATCAGGAGCAATGTGGAGAGACTCTGGGGAAGCTCTGGATGGCTGGAAAGGAAGACCGTGTCTTCCACATCTCGTGTAAAACCCAACAGAAGCTGAAGACAATGCTCTGGAAATCAGCAGGAGCAAAAGGGGTTTTATGGAACAACAGAGGAAAATAGGCAGAGTTCATGAAATGACACAGGAGCTTCAATTCAGTTGTAGTAGTGTAGAAAGTAAGGCCAGAAAGGGTCTTGAGTGGTCAGCTCCTCCATCCTCTTGCCCCTAGACAAGATGGCCCAACCTGCGTCGTGACCGCTCCTAATCCTTAATCGTCCTTTCTGTTGGAAGTGCAAATCTCAATCTCCCTGGCTGCCGTTTAACCTCGAGAGCCCTGCCGGGTTCCCGCGGGTCCCTCTACAAGCAGCACAGCCAGGGCTGCTCCTGGGAGCCCTTCCCGAGAGCCCTGCCGGGTTCCCGCGGGTCCCTCTACAAGCAGCACAGCCAGGGCTGCTCCTAGGAGCCCTTCCCGAGAGCCCTGCCGGGTTCCCGCGGGTCCCTCCACGAGCAGCGCGGCCGGGGCTGCCCCCTGGGTCGCTCTTCAGCTGTGCCTGCCCTGGGTCTTCCCGGCAGAGCTGCCTTCCCCTGCAGTCCCCGTTCCCAGGCTCCTACCAGGGGTCCCTGTCTCTGTGCCAGGGACGCCGTCCACAAAGGGGACAATGTTTTAGTTAAGACTTCAAGATGCCAGGCAGAAGGAGGAGGGATGCTTTACAAGCTCGGGAGCTGGGTATTTATTCCATTCCAATGCTTGTCTTCCAGCAGCCTGGCCTTTTTACTCTGCTTCAGTTTGGGAGCTGCTGTAAACACTGCACCTCTTTTGCAAAACGGCTGTGGGGTCACTCATGTGCTGTTTTGTGTTTTGTTCTTCCTGCAGAATAGCTTGACTCCCCTCACTGAATCACAGCCCTTTTCAGACTGCTTCTCCATGTTGTAATTGCTAAATTCTGGTTGTATCCTGGAGCAAACGTGACACCCCCACCTTGCTCCTCCACAGCTTGGTGTCATTTGCAGATTTAATAAGGACATTCTCGAATCCATCCGCCAGTTGTTAATGAGAATATTGAGCAGCACAGGCTCAGATCAAACCTCCCTTCAATGTTTTTGGAAGACGTTTCCATTTTGACATCAAGCCGTTGATCCTCCCGGAGAATATTTCAGCCGATTCTACATTTAACTCCCATTTCTCCAACTTGCTTGTGACAGCATCAGGCAAGAACCACATGTCATAAACCCTTACAAAGCTAAGCTTTAGCGAATTCCCTGTGCTTGATGATGGGACACCGAAACAAAACGTGGCAAAACAGGCAGAGTTTCGGTTTGAATGAAGCAGGTTGTTGGGTCTGTGTGGAGGAAAGGTGAATGAAATTAGTGCTTTCTAGCTCCAAAATGCCATTAGAAATCTCCAAAGCTTTTACCGCTTAGTTTGCAAGGATGACGACTAGGTTAAGAAGTTACTTGGACCTGGCCGGCCTGATGGAGACAAGCAAGGGCAAAGGCGGGTTTATTAAGACTAGGTTGAAACGGGTGAACTGCCAGGAGAACCTGAAGAGGCACCAAGAGAAGTGGAAGGGAAGGAACCGGGTGCCTGTGGGTAGGGAAGGATGCTGAAAGAATGTAGAATTACCTGAAAAGGAGCAATTGCTAGCAGAGAGCAGGCCAAGAGGTGCTTTGGGGCTGGGCATTGAGAGGTTTTGTTTGCGGGGCCTCCTGGTGTATGAAGAACTGTGAAGGCTCTTTGTTTGCACAGATATTGTGCTCTTTTTTTTCATCAGTAGCCAAGCAGATATCCATTTAAAAGGAACTAATTCAGGCACTTTTCTCCATTACTCTGAAATTTTTGATTTGCATTTCTTTAATTTTTAGATTTTTTCTGAAACTTTTTTTTAAGAGAATTTGGAATCTTAAATTATATCAGAATGGTGCAGAATGATAGTTCACAGACCCTTCACATCAGACCATGGAAGACTGCTCTTGAATAAGCAAGGTGTGCTGTGGAGATTCCGCGTTCATGGGCTTGCGTTCCGGAGTCACTTTCCTGTTCAGCTTTCAGACCTTGTGGCCGATTTTGACCCGACCGGCTGCGAGGTGCAGCCAGGTGCAGAGCAGAGGTTCATCAGTGCCRTTCCTCCCCTTTCCTCCCCACGTGCGAGGCCTGGAGGCAAGTCCCGATTGTGAATTCAGCAGTTGCCTCTTCCAGTTAGTTTGGCCAGACCCCTCCATGGCTTTGAACAGGCCGCGGTACCGTTGATGCCAGCGTGTATTTAACAAGAGTCTTTAGTGCTTCCAAGAGTGCAAAGTTCAACCAAACTGAATGCTCTTTTCAGCTCCCTACAATTCTAGTAGCATGAGGAATACAGATTAAAACTTTCCTTTGAAAGGAGCAATGTGGAAAGTCTCACTCTTGGGAAGATGATTTGTGACCGACTTGTCGTGTGGGACCCATAAGGTATTACAATTTCCTCATAAAATGCTGGTTTCCCACAGCTGGCCGTAAAAATCTTTCTGGCTGACACGTTTTCTAAGGTTTTCCAGCATCAAAATTAGGAATTCATTTTTGACTGAATTGAAATCCACTCAGTAGATAGCAAATACATTTCAGTATTTAATATATATCAATTTATGATGGGTATTATCTGCTAACTTCATGCAGTGATCAGCTCTGTGAATACCGCTCTAGAATAAATTATGCTTGTGTCTTGCTGAAGCCTGTGAAACGTGCTCGGGTGGACAGATCAGACTGTGGAGCAGAGGCTCTGCAGAGAGGGTTTGATTTCGTCCATGGGAACAGGTAAAGTTGTCATCCCGAACCCGAGGCATTTGCGTGGGCTGGAGAGCACCGCGAGGCAGGGGGTTCATCCCACTTCAGCTCCCAAGCGGGCAGCAAGGCCATCCTCTGTAGCAAGGAGGTACCATTTCCAGGAAAAGCAAAACCTGCCTTTTTCACAATCAAAATCGTAAGAGTTCTTTCTCCAGTTATTGTTTAAAAAAAAAGAAAAGTAAAATAAACTAAAACCACTTTTCAAATATGATGTGGTTGCAAAGGGAGGCGGTTGTGCTGCTCGGTACGCAGCTGGAGCTGGCGTCTCTTCCTCTTTTYCAGCATTGACCCCCGGCCCCACTGAGTGCTCCGCATCCAAAACCAGTGCTAATAGCTTGTGGCTTTATTCCCTTGCGGCTGAAGGTGCTACATTAGCAAAGGCAAAAACAAAGATCAAGTTCRGTATCAAGTTGCTTAAAGTGAGAGGAATCTGTAGGCTAAATTGAGAAAGGTAGGTGATGTTGAGAGGTTTTCAAAGTTGAATGTTGAAAGAATAGAGAAAGGAGGCCGGAAATGTTGCAGAGTTCAAGAGAAGGGGGAGAGGAAGCTGGAGGACACAGACCACGCTCGGCTTGGAGCTAAAATGGAGGTGGAAACGCGAGTTAAGCCAAGAAGAGGTTTTAAATTATCTCGGTATTTAATAAATGGTGTGTTCAGGGACTAGTACAAAATTGAAGTATTTCTTAAATGACTGCTGTTAAGGCTGTAGTAATACATATATTTTTACATTCAATCCTGACTTACAGGCTGTATTATCAAGCTGCAGCTACTGGGTATATATGGTTAAAGCCCCATCACGAAGACTGTTAGACCTTTATTTTCAATTTGTTTTGGCTTTAGACTGTAACGTTTTGTGCGGGACATATTGTTGTCTTTTGTTGTTATTTTTTACAGCAGAGGTTTGTGTTCTTGGGGAAGAGCAGAGAGGGAAAATGCCCCCACGTCTGTAGAGAAGCATTAGGATAATAGGTTTTTATGTAAGAGTTTAACAGAACACCTTTACTTTTGCCAGTAGATGTCACTGTGCATAAAAAATACTCGCRCTGGGTAGACAAAGGAGGTAATTTCCTAAATGAAAATTCATCCTTTCAAAGTGGATTGGGGGGGGGGAGGTCAGCTTTTTTTTTGTTTTTTTCCTAAAGGAAGATTTTTTTCTGCAAATAAAGGAATTTCTTACAAATCGGGCAGCCTCTTCTTGGCTTCTGCAGTCCCGAGCACTTTCCCTTCGGCCGAGTTGGGTGAGTTCCTGCCTTCAGAGGGGGGTCTGTGTGTCGGGGGGGGTCCCCCACCTGGGGGGCCTTGAGGGGCAGCACTCCTTTTGCAGCCCATACAGGTAGGGGCAGGAGGAAGTGGCTTCATCACGGCAGGTTTGGAGAGAGGGAAGCAAGAGAGGAGGGGCGCGGGAGTGGAAGAAATGTCCGTATGATTGGCTGGGAGAATAGCTCAGAATTATGGGATCCATCTGTTCCCTGCACTGAATTCCTAAAGCGTGGAGCAGTGATCCCCGCGAACGGCTCCGGGGGGATGCTGGTAATGCCCGGGCCTGCGGGAGCAGGGCAGCGCCGGGCGCAGTCCCCGGTRCCTCCCTCAGCCCGCGCCTCGTGGCGGAGCCGCCGCGTTTCGTCGGAGCTGTCCGTAAATCCCGGCCGCAGCGGCCGGGAATGCGGCGCTGCGGTTTAACCCTGTGTCCCACGGCGGCRGCGAGGGCCCCGGCGCGGCTCTCCGGGCCTTGGGGACAGAGGGAGGAGTTAATGAAGGGAATGAAAGAGAATGAAAGCTGCCGTGAACCAGGCGCRTGGGGCTGAGGCAGTTCCGTTTCTGCCTCTCCTCGCCTTATGTCATCAAAATGCACTTAAATGCTGCTGTTGTAATTGAAATCTGGTACTCATTACATTAATAAAATCCACGTACAATTGCTCGGAACACTTTTTATGCAGTTGGGATTCCCGAGATCGTAATCATCAAAAAGCATATGGAGCAATTATTGGATTTGTTGGGGTAAAATTGGATTAAGAAGTTTAGATACCATTAAATACTGATAATTATTCCAAGCAAGCTCATTGTTTGGGGTATGTACAGTTGCTGGAACGTGCAGTCAGCAGATACCCGTCACAAACATCTTAAGAGCAAGCAGTGGCAAGGCTTTTCTTTTTAAATGCCTTTAATTGTATTTTTTGCAAGGCTCTAATTAAAGATTTTTTTGCTTTAGTTCTTTTAATTTGTGGTAGTTTTGAAAATCATATTGCATTAAATGCAAATCAAAAACGGGGGGCGATGTTCTCAGGCTCCCTTTAGCCTCGATGTAGGCAGGATAAGAGGGTTCTGCCCTGGTGCGTGTTGTCCATTGTGCCGTTTGCGATGCACCCATGGAGCAAAGGTGGCACCCCAGGGGTTTATGTTGTGAGGACGGGTTTTGGGTGACAACGTGAYAGAATTTGACATGGACGCTTTGGATGGGGCTTTATTGCAGAATTAGGTACGTACTGCGTTATTTTGTAGCAAATATACCGCAAATGTTCTTAGTGTGTTTGAGTGCTAGATTATAGCCTGCTACAAGGCTAATGTGGGAATTAAGCCCGTCGCTGAGTTGTTGATGCTTTTGGCTTATTTCCTACGGATGATGCAATCACATGGTTGTTTTCCAGCTACCGCAAACATGTACATGGAATCCTTGCAAGGGCTTCTCCCGGCGTACTGATTTCAAAGAGATTTTGGAGTACCGGAGAGAAAAACACTTTGATGTGTTGATTACAAGAGAAACAGTATTATTAATATGCAGAAATATTTTAATTCTGCAATGCAGCATGTTTGATACTTTGACTTTCTTTGTTCGATTCTGTCATGTAGGAGTCGGACGTTTACAAGATACATTATTTCTTGGGTTGAACTGAGGTTTCTGTATCTACATGTTTGCAGTAACGCCGCTCTGCTCCTTAAAGCAAAGGTTGACACGTGTTCCGTGACTTGAGGAATCTAATGTGTGTGTCTGGGCTATTTGGAAGTGTCACTTGTGATTATTTTGTAATACAGAGAACATAATGCTTTTAAAATGCTAACTTGCTATTTCCGGTTTCAAAATTATTTTCAAGTTCTCTTTGTTTTCCTGCTTCTGCTTTGCATCTCCCAAATGATACGTGAATGTTTAGTTCACTTCGTTCAAAAAGATTTAAAAAAGATACTTACAGAAATTATACTTTTGATTCAATGAAGGGAACAAAACTTAGCAGGGACTGCCTTTTGATACCAAACCACCTCTAGAGAACAGACATTTAGATGCAGATTCTGAACTTACCCAAATAGAAGGCGATCCTGCGTGGTAGGTCTGGTTCTCGCTTGCACATCCTGTATTGCCACCAAGTCACAGCTGTGAATTTCCTACTTTCTTGTCCAGAAGGAGCGTGGCGCAGGTTTCCCGCAGGTTTGCTCCTTGCTGAGAGGATCAGTTTAATTTGTAGTATATGCTATATCCTTCAAAGGCCAGGTGAAACCTTAAAGTCAATACTACCGTGAACAGAATGCCATTAAAATTAAATAAGATTTTGGATTATGTGGAGAATAGAATTATTTATGTTGTAGGAACAAAGCAATTTTCAGTTCTGTGGTATTATGCGTTCCGTCAAGCTGTTCAGCTATATTTTCACTGTGTTAGACCAGGCTGTTGCAGTTTCCAAGGCTTTCCCTATGTTTTGCACAGGAGGTTTTATTCTCTGCTCTCAAGAGTTTGCTGGTGCTTTTTAGGTTTTTATAATCCAACTTTTTTATTACAGAAATAAACATAGGTAAAATTGTTCCCGCCTCACGACTGCTTGGCCCCGTCCACCGTGTCTATTCCATGCCCGGGCCTGCCGAGGGCTGTCTCTAGCTAACATATATCACCATATATATATGTGTGTGTATATATATATTTACAACGTGGTTTGGCCCCTGCTCAGTGTTTTGGGGCTCTTGCCCCAGGAAGCCCACCGGGCCTCGCTTGGGGCAGGGTTCGTGTCTGCCGCAGGCTGCCTTGAGGGACCGGGCGCGATGCGTGGTCTCTATGCCGGGCCGTGCTGGCGGAGCTGCTGCCCAGCGGGGCCGGAGCTGCTGCCCAGCGGGGTCGGAGCTGCTGCCCAGCGGGGTCGGAGCTGCTGCCCAGCGGGGTCGGAGCTGCCTCCCAGTGGGGTCGGAGCTGCCGCCCAGTGGGGTCGGAGCTGCCGCCCAGCGGGGTCGGAGCTGCCTCCCAGTGGGGTCGGAGCTGCCTCCCAGTGGGGTCGGAGCTGCTGCCCAGCGGGGTCGGAGCTGCTGCCCA
>PTEX01000239.1:627476-678903 GCA_003342815.1 Eudromia elegans | reverse complement strand
CGGAGCTGCTGCCCAGCGGGGTCGGAGCTGCTGCCCACTGGGGTCGGAGCTGCTGCCCAGCGGGGCCGCCTTGTTCGGCCTTGTTGTTTCAGACAAGGTTTCACTTGTGGCGTGTCGCACGTCTGCAGAGCGGGTGGGAGATTGGGCCGTCTTGAAGGGCTTGATGTAAAGGTTGAGGTGAAGGGGGCCTTGGGTGGTGGCTGCGCCGGCTCGTGAAGCAGGAGCTTCTTTCTGTGAGGGGTCATTGGAAACCTGAAAGTGGAATTACGCTTTTATGGTTTCATGTATTTTATTCAAGAAACAAATAACCAGAGTTTATCCTATTTTAAAACTTAATGCCAGGTTAACTTTTTGCTGGAAGGAGTATTGCTTTCTGCTAAGAGAAGAGGCTAAAACTATGGAAAGGAGCAGTTAGCAAAGCATTTAATGTTTTTAAGAGTTCTAGGCTTGAAAGATTTGAGAGATGTTGGTCTTGTGTCGAAGTGCCGGCACACAAATCCACATGTTGTATTTCCTTCTGTGCAGTGTGAGCTCTGGTCTCCAATACTCCTCTTCTGTGTACAGGCAATGCACGTGTTAAATAAGAAATAAAGCGAGCTTTGTGGAAGTATTACTGGTGTGAAACCGCGACCTGGCTGCCTCGGGACCTGGAAAGGACGTGCCCGGCACATCCTGGGAATTTGTACCCCTCCTGCAAAGACCAAATCCTTTTTATTATTACAAATACTGCTGTGCTGACAAAACCAAAGTTTGTACTGAGCACGTTTGAATGCCTTTGCAGCTTCAGTCGATGCTGCTTAATGCAGATGAAGAAGGCTTTTCCTCTGGTCCTTTGTGATACATAGATAAGTGCCTAGGCTATTTTTGTCCCCATGTCCGCTTTTTTTAAATGTTTTTGCAAGTATGTAGCTTTAATATGAAATTGAAATGTGGTTTACTTTCTTTGGTTGCTATATTTCAGTATCTGTTTAAAACTGAGAAGTGTTTTGCAGAGACACAGTAATATGTAACTKTTCAAAAATGCTGTAATGATTATTGTGATAAAAAAAAAGACTTTTTTTGTAAGACACTGCATTTGAAAACACCTGAGAAGATAGACTGGTCATGGTGTAAGAGTTGTGCAGAGTCATTCACCCTTTCCCTTCAAAGCAACTAATTATGGTCAGAAATTTAATTATAGCTTTTTAAAAGCTCTCTTTTATCATCCTTCAAAATAATGTATTGCATAGGTTACCTAACAGCATTAAAACTCCAATATGTGGAACAAACTTAGACATCAATATATGAACATATTATTTGCATATATATATCTAAATCTACCGATTGGGTAAAGATAGACTAGATAGACTAAAGAAAACTCTTCCTCATTTGCAATCATTCCTTATAACTTGATTATGTTAAAACTTTATTCCCCCAGTACCCACTCCTGTTCCATTTAAGTCACAATTTTGTACAGTAATTAATTTCTCAGTGTGTTCCTGGATAAGTGTTGTCAGGCATCTTGCTTAGGTGACAACCCAAGAAGTCCAAGGAACACTGGAACTGAAAGCATCTGAGAAGCATTTTCACTCACTCGGTCAGGGAGTTAATAGAAAAGCAGTGCTTTATTTTCTGTCTTAGGGCTCTGCTTCCTAAATCACGTTCAGTATAAGCACCTGGACCCAGGTAGATGTGTAACAGGCAGCGGTAGGAGAGCGATTGCCATTCGCTGCTCCACGTGAACCTCGTTGTGCCTCTGTGCCTGGACGGGACCTTGGGTTGTCTCCTCTGCCCTCTCTGGTGCCCTGGGCCGCCCTGCGATGCAGTTAACGGGTGGAGGGGGAGGCCCCCGGGCCATTGCAGGGAAGAGCGTTGGGCTCCCGGGAGCCGCTGGCGCGCCGCCTCCCTCAGCGGGGCCGCCGCGGCGGGGGGATCCCGGCGAGGCCCCAGCACCGCAGAGGAATGGGTTTAGCCCATGGGCTTCAAAGTTGTTCAATAAAACGCTTTGGGAGGCTATGTATGTTATAAGCCAGCTCTGAGTTTCACTGTTGCGCATATTTCTGCTTCAAACAGACCTTGGGGGAAGATGAGGAAGAAAAAAGCCTTTCCAGTTATCTCCTATAAAAGCTAATTTTTACCGTTTTGTTTTGTTTTTGTGTTCCCCAGTGCCAGAACCTATTAAGACCAGTGTGAGCCAGCCCCAAGCTGCCGGTAGCGGTCCCAGTCCTTCCACCAGCACTATTGCCAGCAGCAGCAATGGCAAGCGGGCACCCGCGAGCGGGCAGCAGCCGCCCGCCTCGCGCTACCTGCCCCGAGAGGTGCCTCCGCGCTTCCGCCAGCAGGAACAGAAGCAGCTCCTAAAGCGGGGGCAGCCGCTGCCCGCGGGGACGCTCAGCCCGGCGCCAGGGCCCGGCCACGCAGGGGCCAGTCCTCCTCCGCAGCCGGGAGCCGGCGGACAGCAGCACCCCAGCAAGACGCCGACGGGTAAGGACCCCAGCCCGCCTTGGCGGCCCTTTCCTTAGCGGTCGTGGCAGCTGTTGCCCTTAGGCAACGTGGATTACTGCTCGGATCACCCTTTCCGAAACAGCACTGGTTTGGGTATTTCCAGGGCTTTACTGGGCATTTCTTGGCAACGTCGGTGCTCTCTGAAGAGCCGTTTGTATAAAATGGTTTGTAAATCAGAGATGTGGCTGCTGCTGACRTTGTACCGGACGCTTGTGTACCCGCACATGCTTGTGCTCCCAGCTGCTCTCCTCAGGTTTGGAAAATAATGTTTTCAGAAAAGTAGTTCTGTATCCCAGGCTTTCTTAAAAGAAGAACAGGCTCATGGGGGAATCGGTGTCTCAGCTCCCTTTTGTAAAAATTTATTTGCTGCTGATGAGCAGATAAGCAGCTCTCCTCTCATTTCCCCTCTGTGCTAGAGATCTCGTAACATGTATTTTTATAGTGGAGATCAATCTAGTCAATAAATGGTATATATCACCTTGTTCACCCCCAGCTGGWTAACTGCTGCTTTTCTGTGATGGTCAGAAAAACTCAGAATATGATAGAAATTGCTAAAAATTGGAGTGTAGCAGCATCTTGGCTTCATAGTGTGGTGCATACCGTGCAAACTAAGACAACCCACATCTAATTTGCTCTAAAAGCTTTTGTGGAAAGCATTGCTTGCTTTTTATCAGTTCCTGCGCAAGGTCCGATAGTCAGGTTCTTGTTTACGCCAAGGTGGTTGTATCGTCCTCACAGAAAGATGTTGCTGAATAGTAGAGCTCATTTGCTTCTCTGCCCAGCAGGTGGAGCAGCTCCTTTGCTAGGTAAGAGCGGTCCAAGGAGAAGAATGAGCTGTGTGGTGGGGTCGCAGGCAGGGCAGCCGAGCCGCGTGGCCCCGCGCGCCCCTCCGCGAGCTCTGCAGCCCGCAGGACACGTGTTGTCCGTCTCTCCTGCTGGCTTCCTCCTCACCTCCATGGCGTGAAGAGCAAGGAAATAAGAAGAGTGTCCAGGGAAGGCCAAAACTGTCAGCTGTTCTGCTTTAAGTAACCTCGGAGAGAACTTCTGTCCTCCGAGGGCACCTAAGGGCCTTTTCCTTTTTTTTTCAGATGCCTCTCTAGTGATGGGAGCAGATGTGACTCACAGGCAACGTGGTGTCCTCACCCCATGCCTCAGTTTCTTTCCACGGAGCAGGACATTATCTCTCTAGAGATGTGTACATTCAAAGTCCTGAAACCCTCCAGCACTTAAGCTATTAATTTTTGATGAAATTTAGTTCAAACTAGTTCATATTTTTCTGGCTATGAAAATACAGATTTTTTTTTTTCTTTAAATGAGGATTCTTAGTGAACAATACTTTGCCAGAAGGAAAATTTCCTGCTTCCTCATTTTATTACCGTTAAGGACCATATTCCTTTCAATATGTAGCTCCAGCTCTCTGCATGTTTCATTTACTAAAAAGCTGTTGGAGGTAAAAGTTCTCCAGGGAAGGGGAGTAAAGGGAAGGAATGATATAATTGAACAATTTGATCCATATATGTATCTTGAAAGCTAACTCAAGAGTAAATTGGAGGCTCACTAGGTACCGCATGAATTTAAACACATTTTGAACCCCCCATTTTAAGTAACCTGGCTGAATATTTCTCTGAAATATGTTCTAATTCTGTTCTATTCATGTATATTCACATAAAAAACCATATTTTTGGAAATACATGAGTCTGTTGGACTCATGCTGGGTTTTGTCTGAGTGAGTATCCATATATCAGAGCTTTGCACACGTGATGAGCAGCGGTGGGTTCATTTGGATGGATGACTTGGTATGATTCAAAGAGCCCGAATCGTTGTAAACGAGTATCTGCCTCCAGAAGATACTTAATCTGTAGGGTATTTCTGTGTAAGTGTCGTATTCCTACATAGTTACCCTCAGCTCGTACAACCGCTTTGCACCCAGGACCTGTGTAAAACCCTCCGGGTGGTGACAGGGGATGCCCTTGGACGTCGCCAGCCATCTCACTGTGGTRTCACTTTATTCTCTTACCAGCATCTTTGTTATCTGCTGCCGTGACCTCTCCAAAACGCTTATCAGAGCTCTAAAGGAATTAAAAATGAATTAAAAAGGATATTCTGCTGATGTAAGGAAAGCAAGAATTTATGACCCCTTATGTGCTTTTGCTGAGGCATTATTAATTGGAGATAAAAGTCAAGTGGATTAGTGATTTTTTTGTTTATTTCTGTCTTTTTGTCTTTGAAGTAGTTTTTTATTTATTGGTAACGATCATTAAATTAATTTCGGTAGCACTTCAGAGCATTTCTGTGGGAACTGCCTTGACACACAAAGCCCGTTGGTATTCCCAATTCATTCTGCATTTTCTCAGCTAATGCAGATGTGTGTGGCAAATGGTTAACTTGCCTCCTTGAAGCGAGGCATCACAGGAATGTTTCTTTTACCATGTGATCTGCAAGAATTTTAATTTCTGAAAAGTTCCACGGGAGAACAAAAATAACAAGTGCTGCTTTCTCCTTTGTTTCTCTACAATTTATCGAGTTTGTCTAGTAATCTCCAGGCACCCACTGCGTGTTTGAGGATTTTTAAAGAACAAAGAGCAGTAGAAGTAGTAGGATTTTCTTGAAGATGCCTCTTGTGTTTCTGTCATTTAGCAATGAGGAGCCAATGTCCTTGAACTCTGAAGAAATGTCCTGTGTCCTGCATGGAGTTAGCAGGGAGCTTCTGCACATTTTTGTAGAATATTTTGTGGAACTGATGAGTAACATGTCTTTCCAAAGCCTAAAAGAAAGGCATGCAAGTAATCCACAYAGCAGTTTAAATGGTGTGGGAGTGGGGGAGCTTCGCTGCTGGGGGCTGCGTGTGCCGTTTCCTGGGCAGTGAGAATGTCGTAGCAGGGACAGAGCCCTGTTGTTCTCCCGCTGTGGGCTGATGCGAGGCTGTGAGCTCAGTTGCTTTCTCTTTTTCCACGAAGCAGGAAGTTTTATTGCATCTTTCAGGATATCATTGGCTGCTATTTGTGTCTGCATGGTCGTGTCCTGTGACATGCATTTCGAAGCAAGTGTGGGCAGTAAAAAGTTGCAGAGTACCAATATGTAGAATACTTGCACCTCATATCATAAGCACATTAATATTAGCTTTGTTTTGGAGCATTTTCTGGGAAGCAAGATTAAGAAAATTCCTTCCCATATTATGTTTCCTCCTGCTTCCTACCCTTGCACTGTGTTGTGCTTCAGAATTCCTTCTAATACAGCAGTTTTATGTGCTTGAAAGGACCGACTGGGAGACAGGTTTGCAGGGAGAGCATCTAATATAGTTGGAAAATGCAGAACAACTTYGGCAAACAGGTATTTCATCAGGTATAATAAGGTAGCAGTGACATGGACGCCTGTGGCCTGTTTGAACTTGCAGTTTGGCTTATTCTGCACGGTGCTGGCGGGAGGCTGCAGGCGCCGTGCAGAGCCTYGCGCCCGGGGCTGGAAATGAGGCCTAGGCTGGTCTGCGTGCAGGCTGGCGACTGGGTGGGACTCCTAAAGCACCGGAACGCTGCCTCTGTGGAAGCAGTAGCTGAACCGTGTCTGTCCATATGAACCTTATGCTCATACTGTGTAATTCCACTATCAGAATATCTTTGTCTGAGTCAGAAAGTTGCAGAAAACAACCCTGCAGTGATTGCTTGTCACTTCTGGGTCCTTCATCAAGGCTCTCTTTTATCTTATCGCTTCATACTATTTAAGTATAAAATAGAGATTAGAAGGATGGTATATTTGTTCACGTTGCAGACTTTCTATATGTATAGCATTTTATTGCCACTGCTTTGTGGTCAGACGTTTTATGTTCATTTTATGCATATGAAAGAACTGTCTTGTTTGTTTCCAAAATGGGAATCACTGCTAATCACTGTTAAATGAAGATCACTAATCCAAATCACGTCTAGTATTTCGTATTCTTTTAGAAAGGTGAAAAAAACTTTGAAGTGAGAGATGGGAAACAGTATTCATGATGAGGAATAATACAAATAAGAAACATTCTGGATTTTAAAWTTTTTTATAAACCTAGGCTTTCAGAAGTTGTTGCATAGCTGTGCTGCAACGCTATGCTTTTGTACAGGACAGGTCGAATACATTTATATTTTTCTCTGGAAATGTATAAAAATACAAATATGTATTTTTTAATATTTTTTTAGAAATCAGGTCTACCTTTTTTTTCTGTTAGGTAAAGTAAGGGTCTACAAGAGGAGTAAGGTAAAATAGTAGCTGTGTCCAGTATGCATTGAGTTTTAAAGCAAGTCCTCTCTTCCTTGGCAGTGTGGGTATTACATAATGCCTGAAGACATGCRTTATTGTTTAATGACTGTTGCTCCTGACTGAGGGAGGGAACTTCCTTACACGTTGGCGACTTACCCACAGGACTGGCGATTTCTGCTACTTCTGCAGAAGTCAGATCTCTGTTTATAGGAACCTCTGCAGTAAAACTCCCAGCAGTTTCCACGTGTTGCTGTGCTCGACAGCGGGTTGCGTAACAGCTCCGTCTCCGTCTTTCCACCGCACACGACGTCTGTGCGGTGTGGCCAAGGAAAGGCTCTCCAGCGGCAGGATCCAATTTGATGTTACACCATTAGTGAAAAATTAGATAAAATAGAATGGAATAAAATAAAATAAGTTTTGTTTTGATTAGCCTTTCTGCTGGTAGTCTCACTGAGTCTCACTGAGGATGTTCAGGTACCACCAGAGCTTCCATGGATGACAATGATGTTTTTCTCTTCTTTTTTCCTTCTGCAGGGCTTTTTAGAATTAGATAGCAGTTGTTGTCCAGCCCTGCTCCCCCAAAATCAAAGTTACCAAAGTCACTAGTGACAGATGCATATTTAGACAGAAGGAACTGAGAAAACATGGTTGCAAGGAAGAAATTAAATCCATGTAGAGAGGAGAGCCAGCTGGCAGATCCCGTCTGGCCTGTGCTCCTAGGCAGTCCACATTTTCTGAACACACTCTAGTGAGGAAAGCCTTTGGGAAGTAAGTTTTGGCTAATAAAGATATTTTTCTCCCCTGAAAAATTCCACACGATGTTTTGAATATAGAGAAGCAGCAACCTTGGTGGAGCACAAATATGGGCATTATGAATGAAAAATTAAATGTATTAAAAATCAGCAAACTAATATTGAGAATGAATTTCTGGGTATTGTGTGGGTTATCTGACATCAGGCAGCAGCGCGTGAAAAATAAATCTGCTCCTCCAAATGTGTTTGACAGCGATGAGAATTTTTCACTGGTAGATGGAAAAAAGAAAAATCTGTGGAAGAGTAAATAACTGGGACTCCTTTGTATTTTCGCTGTTCCCCATTTTCCAAGAAAATAACTGTGCAAAAGCAGCATGACTTAATGACAGTTGTGTTTCCTTTGACATCGGGAGATCTGATTCTGCGTGTGGCTCTGCTGGAGAACGCTGTGATTCAGTGGCAGCCACGTAAATAGATGGCCCAGGTGTCTGCTGGGGACAGCGGTCGGGAGGCACACGGAGGCTTTTAGGCGTGCAAGGGTTCCTCGCCGAGGGCGAGGACAGACAAAGTAGCAGCTCCTGTCTCCCCTAGCGCAGTCAGGTCAAGGTCAGCATGAGCGTGTTGTCCTGAGAAAGGGAGGAGTTTCAAGGGAAGCACCACGTTCCCTCTCAGGCCGAGGGAATTGGTCTGATCAACAGGGAGGCGCGTTGTTTGGCGTTGACAGCGCCTCAAACGCGTTTTCCCCCGGTCGGTGAGGCAGCTGTCAGGCCTGTGCTGGCCAAATGAGAACGGTTCGAGGGAGATTGCACGTTTGTACTCTTTAATACTGGCATCAGTCATTTGGCTACAAACTGCAACTTCATTGAATTTTTTGAATGACACCAAGCTGGAAAAGATTGCTAGGCGATGAGAAGATGAACTTAAAATATGGAATAATGATGATAAAATCTGATGATTATTCAAAAAAAAGAACTCCTAACACTAATCTAGAGAAGATGCTTGACTTGTAAATGCCTAAAAGGCGTACCTAAAAGAGTGCTACGAAGGAGAATGATGTGTTTTGAGTACCTATGATGGATCAAAATAGGAATGCTGGACTTCAATTTCAGGAGGGAAGATGAAAATCAGGCTTCAGGAAAGTTGTCCCCATACGGAAGGTGTGGGAGGGAGTGCTCRTGCCTGCGCGGAGCCTCCGCTGCGGGAGGCCGTTCCTGGCGGGCTGCGGGCGTCGCGGGGCTGGGAGCGGGGGCCGGTCCGCAGCACCGCTGGAGTTCCCKCTGCGGTGTCCGCGCGCCCTGCGCGGGGCGGCGCGGCGGGACACGCCGCCGTCCTGCGGCGGGGGGGAGCTTGACTTCTTGATTTCCATAGCTTTTGGAAATGGCATTTTCAGATTTTATCAGGCTCATCCTCTGCAGAGCTTGTTAAACGATGGAGCTCGCGGAAGGGACTGCCGGGCGCTGCGGCAGCCCCTGGGCTCCGTTTTGCCCCCAGACTTCGGGATCTGTTCCATATTTTGTTCTCGCTTATCCTGGCCTGGTAAAGAGAGGCCACCGGATTAGATTGAAAAAGGTTGCAGAAAAAGTTTGCTCTATTTGCAACAAAGCTTCAGGAAACGTGGAGATGTCATAGGTTCTCTTGTGATATATAATTATAGATGATGAAAATTCCAGCTGCGTGTAACTGATATTAATGTAATATAATCACAACAGTATTCTAACATGAACATTTTTGCAGAATTTAACATGAAATTTGATTTAGGGTTGCCATTGAAAGAGTTTTGTGAGTGGAACAGAAGCGAGCAAAACGATGGATTTATTGTTATAATTATTTTCATTCTTCTGTTGTTTTCACAATGAGATTGTAGCTGCCCAGTCATGAGAGGTTACTGCAAGGAAGCAGAGAATAAAGGTCCTCAGGAAGAAACTGGCCGTTTCCAAGGGTGCCTTGGCAGCCCCGGGAACATGGGAAAGCAAGGTGTGATCCTGGGAGAAGGGCTGCGGCGTCGGGATGGCCCCCGAGCAGGATCATGACTGGCAAACGCGCTCCTTTCCCCTGTAAGCAGTGTGTATTTGGGACAGAGAGGAGGAGGAGGAAGGAAGCAGCAGGTTGTTGTGAAGGAGTGGTGAGGAGTCCTGCGGTGGATATATTGTCCTTGAGGGTTTTTAGGTATGCCTGGGGTCTCCGTGCGGTAGCCATCAAAATCACAGTGCCAGGCGCGTCGGGGGGTTTTCCCGCCCCGCGTCTCCTCGCGCTGTCCTCTGGGCAGCGACGCGGGGCCCGGGCCGCGCTCGGCACGTCGGGCCCGGCCGGGCGGCCCCGCGCCTGGCTGCGGTTCAAGGCGCGGGCGGGCCGGGACGGCGGCCACGCCGCTAATCCCCGCCGGCTCCCTGGCGAAAATGGTCCGTGACAGAGGTTAGAGAGGGAGGAAGGCGGGTCGCTTTAGTGTCAGCCGCAATTAGCTAAGCAAGGCTTAAAGCGATCGCAGCGCGGGTGCCCGCCGGGGCGGGAGGCGCCGCGGGCCGGGCGGCTCGGCGGGCCGGGCGCGATGCGCGGCCGACATGTTGACGCCGCGAGCCCCGGCGCGCGGGGCGGCCGTAGCGGCAGTGCAGCGCGCCGTGTGGCGTCTCCTACGATGGTGGGGCGGCTCCTTCCTGCAGGTACCTCATTACCCGACAGCCCTTTTTATTTTTCAGAGCCAAAAGAGGAGGAGAGGAGGTAAAGAGAGAAAAAGGAAACAAAAAAGTAACCCTAGCCCTGCGAAAGTAGCATCTGCTGCTGCTGCCTCAGCGCGTTGCATAACGTGTGAGCGGCAGAGCGGCCGCGCAGCTCCCGAGCTTGCTGGCTGCGTTCCAGCTGTGATAAAATGGCGTCTTGGCCGCGAGCTGCTTGCTGGAGCAGTGTGGCGCTGAGCAGCAAGGCGAAACTGCCTGGCGTCTCCTCCTGCGGTTCCTGCCTGGGAGAGGTAGCGTTCCGAGGAACCCCCGCTGATCGCGGAAGCTCTCCTTGTATTTGTGCTTGTTTTGCTAATGCGTTTAAAGGGGTCCAGCATCAGAGGAAATGAGCTGCGTTTCAGCATTGTGGTGCAGCAGATGAGAGCGGGGTGACAGGCTTTCCCGCTCGGCACCTAGCGACCGCGTAGTCCTGGCATTAATAAAGCTTTTCATTCCAGGCTTCCATCTCTGTCTTCCCATGTCACGTTTGCTTTACAAGATTTCCTAAAATGCGACTTGCTGTAAGTGGGCTTCGTGCGTTCCTTCGTATCGATGGCAGCGTTCAGATTAGTCCTGAGCCTCAGACTGTGTGTGTATGTATCTAGCTGTACMTGGTACCCTTAAATATTAGCTCTGMCACTCACACATTTGCCATTTTGTTGTATTTTGTTCTTGGGAATCGATGCTTGCATTGTCTTTACTTTTATAAACTATATTTGCTCTGGCAGAGGCTTTTGGCAGTTCCCATTTAATTGAGAATTAAAAAAGCATCGTGTGAAGTCTGTTTGAAAGGTTTGAAAATGGTTTCTTTTTGCAGGGGGAGGTGCTGACATGCCTCTCTGTTCAGCTTACCTGCTCAGAGCCTTCACCCTTTGCATGATCATCAAACACCCGTCCCGGGCTGCCCCAGCCCTCGCGGTGCTTCTCTCTTGTGCGTGTCAAAGCAAAGGACAAGGGGGTCGGTAATTTCAGCAGGACAAAACGAGCCCGTGAGTCTAGTTGCTCTGATGCTGACTAAACCAAACTGCAAAGTACAACTAGTGTTGGGGCTGCGGAGGAAGTCTCTGCTAGATTTGATTTAAAAAGGGATAAACACAACTTTATTAATAACATGGTTCTCATTAAATATTTATGCCAGGCTGTGCCATTTCACACCCTCTCCATGCTGTGGTTCGTAAATCAGCTGAACGGTGCATTACAGCTGAGGATGCCTAATTTCACTGTGCACAGTTCAAACTAATTACAGTAATTGGAGGTGGGAAGACGCACTTATTTTTAACTCAGCTGAAAAAAGAAATACTCTTCTAACCCCCATTTTCAGAGGTGGATCTACGCTGCAGATAAACAGCTTGTGCTGGCAAAGTATCATTTTGATAATTATTTCAAAGAAACCCATACAACCATTTCTCACATTTCACTCTCGTAGATTATGTGTGTAATCTATGTCAACATTAAACTGTTTTACAACTAATTATTAATACTAATTGTGGAGCACAGGCAAAAATGGTTTCTATTGTTAGTAAGTACTGAGTCAAAGTTTGCAAAGCATATTGAGTACAATAGTTAGTAATACCAGTAATCTTCCCTCTCCCTACTAAGGATATTGTAAATAACTCTTAGTGCTAACCCTGATCCGAGCTGTGCCTTTTTCAGGTATGCAGTTCTCTTGCAGTTTGACAGACGTTGGGTGTTGATGCTGAAATGTTAGCTTAATTTTTCCTTCACAACTGCTGAAGAAATTTTGCTAATCAAAGGAGCTGTGTTTTATGAAAGATGCACGTTTAAGGTTCTCAAGCACAAAATGCTACTTTAAAAGTCGCTTCCACTTTTGTGGCTTACCAGTACTAAGAGCTGCTAGTATAAAAATACTTGCGGCTCTTGTGCCTGATGCATTGGTAAAAATCGACATTGGGTTCGTGGAGGAAGGCTGGAAATGCTGCTGGCAGGCGGCCGTGCTTCGCTRTGCTCCCCGCAAGTGCAGCAAAGGGCAACCAGTTCGCAAGAACTGATGTTTTTAATGGCTTCCCCATTTCAGTTGAACAGCTTTGAAAATAAAACAGGAGAAAATATTGGCAATTTTTATGAAGAGTTGGTTTCTTAGAGAGTTGGAGGGAATTTCTAGTTTAGAGGGAAAAAAAGAGAGAGAGAGAGAGAAATTCCCTAGATTTAATCATTAAAAATATTTTTCCTTTTGTTAGTTTGCCTGTATATTTTAAATCCTCGTGGATTAAGTAGGACTCTGAGCTACTGTTTAGTTATTTATTCTCAAGGAAAAGAGAAGTAGAGAAAATAGAAAAATGTCTCTTGTTTATTTGCTTCCAGAGGCAAGAATATAAAAATGACTCTCTCCAGAGTCTGTGCTCAAACTGTTATTTTTCTCCAGGACTAAAGTCACAGATTTTTGTAGCTTGTGTGTTTATTTTGTGCATTTTTTTCCGCTGTCTTCATTTGCCTTTCGACTGCCCTGTTCCTGCTGGCGCTATGGCAGCAGCGTCSTGGTGTTGGAGCTGGTCAGTAACGTTCAGGCACTGCAGAAAACCGGTGTCTGCCCAGAGAAGGAGCCAGGTCCTCCGGGAGGGGGCCGGAAGAAGCTGCTGCTCCTGGGGAGCTCTCGGGGTCGCCTGCTCYGCAGGTCCGCAGCTACGTGGGAACCCCCCTCAGGTTTTCCCAGGCGTTTCTCAGACTCACTGATGTAGTCCAGAAGCTGAAGCCAGACAGCTTAGAAAGCCGGTAACTGGAGTAACTTTTGGAAAAGCATCTGTCTTAAATCTCCAGGAAACCATCTTTGTCTGAGCACATTCCTTTCTTTTTTTTCTCCCTTTTATTTTTGTTGTAGCAGATAATCCTACCGCTGTTCGTGTTATACCGGAAGGATTTGGATTTGGATTTAGATTTTTGCCAGATTGTTTGGGGTTTTTTTCTTTTTTTTTTTTTTTTTTAAAGTATTACTTCTGCGAGATGGGCGTGATGGTGCTGAGCAGGCTGCGGAGCAGGGAAGAGCCAGGCCAGGTACCATGTTTTGAAGAAGTACTTTCCTATCTTGTGTCATGTAACAGATTTATGTGAACCCTTGTCAAGGCGGCCTCTTGGGCATTAGTCAGTGGTTATTGATAGTATGTGAATCTCAGTAAAAGCAATTGTACCAATGCTATCGGGCAATATCTGCTGATTTGTAACCCCTCCAGAAGCCTTCCCCGTCTAGTTAGTTTGTTTGTTTTTTTCCATATTTCTCTGTCCTTCAAAGTCCCRGTGTCTCATGTAATGAATCATTTTGCTCCTTTACTCTCAGGAATCTTCCACAGCTCTGGTTAGTCATCAACTTTTTCCATACCCTTCCCATTTCCTTACCTTCTCTCTTCAAACGATTTCATCTTTGAGCAGGACTCTCACAATTGTCTTTGTCTAATTAAAAAAAAAAAAAAAAACCAAAAAAAACCAAGAAATGGAAGCAGCTTCTTTTCATCCCGCACTGTGGGTCTTCTCTTTGCAGGTGCAAAACCGTCACCCTGCCCTGTGCTCTTGATCATCCGTTGCCAGATGCTCTCGCTTGCCTTGGGCAGCCCCATCCCTTCTCCCAGGCCCTTGCATACCCACGATTGCAGCTTTGACAAGACTTTTTTATTGAAACTATACATTTCAAGTCACTTAAATCTCTCTGGCACGTCTGAAATGTACTGCTGAATCTCACCACCCACGGTGTTGGAAAAAATCTCTCGTAACTCCTCTTTATCTGATTCCTTGGTTACCTCAGCTTATCTGCTGGCCTCAACTGATGCCCCTTTCTACCTTTGTTATTTCTGCTCTGCTGAAAATGCTGCTTGGCTCATTTTTTCTGACCCCGTCAACCCGTTTTAAGTYGTTTCACTGGCTTTCTTTCACGTTCTGTGTCTTACCTCAAATTCTGGTCTCTGTTTAGCACCTACATAGCCCCTGGCCAATAGCACCTGGATTATGAGATAAATTTTCAGCCTTCTCCTTCAGCTCTGGCACCGTTGCAGACCTGCAATGTCCCCAGTCAACATTCTCTGGGAATAACTTGGTGCTTTCTTCCTTTCCAGCCACTGTATCTAGGAGAAAAGGCAGGTAAATCTGGCTACTCTCATACTTTCTTTTGGATCTGCCAGAAAAGCCTCAATTATTTTGTTCTTTCTGTGAAACACTTCTTGACCCCAAATCATAAATCTTCAGATTTGAATGTAGTACGTGGTTGAAATTCAGTTTGACTTTCAGGAACATCTCTACAAAATTACTTCCAAATTAATAGATGAGCTTTCAATTTCTTCCTGGCTCATAAGATATGCAAGTTGGAATCACAGCATTCCTGTCTATATTATGAATTTCTAAACACAAATTCTTCTCTACAGCAATTTTCTGTCTTGCAGAAATATCTTCGAATGCATTGGTGGAAGTTGCATTTATGAAGATGAGAGCTGGAGCTCTTAGATAGTGGAGTAGATGTCATTCATTGCTAATCTTCATTAGGCAACTTGAGTCGTCAGTCTTGCCTGCTATATGCTTGAAAAGCTGCGAGTGAAACGTGGGAATAGCTAGGCTCAGCTTAGGGGAGGAAGCTCCTTTTATTCTTAGAAGAAAATTTTCCCAGTATTGGAATGCTTTTAACCGGAGGCAGTTAAGGAAGAGCAAGGTGCATTAAATTAATGTGTATTAGGCATTTGCTAAGCCCCTCAAGAAGACTTGTATACAAATTCCTCATAAAATTGTTCTTGCATTTCATATTCAAATCTAACCTAGAAGCATTTAAAAAAAAAAAGAATTTGTGTTATTGCAGGATTGCAGCAAGTAAAAATAGTTGATATTGAGAATTCATAACGTGCCATTCAGGCACTGTTTCTTCCTTATTCAGAAAACCAGTTAGAAGAACCGTGCTGCAGGTTGCCGTTAGTATCCCGTTAGAAGTTGCCATTAGAAGTAATTTGTACTAAAACTCTTATACAGAGCAATCAGCATATGAAGAAAAGCTTCAGATTCATAACCTGAAGTGAGCTTGAAATTGCCTTGGCTTCCAGATTACTAAATTTCGTACTCTGGCAAGCAAATAGATGTTCAAGAGCTCTGGGTTAGATTTTTGGATTAGCATAGATATTTAAAAGTGTGGGAGGTGCTACAAAAATCCTACATTCCGAGCATCTTTGTAAGGTAACACTTATTTTCTTTGGTTTGGGAGAAAGACTGGACTGTATGTGCAAGTTAAAGGATTTGCAGGGGGCGTGAACACTCTTTTTAAGAGCTTAGTTCCCTGCAAAACTGACTTATTTGGGAAAGTCTATCGTCCTTGCCAAAAGCAAGTTAGACTAATGGTTTTTAAATGTATTATTGACACGGAATAGATAAGATGACAGCCAATAGTTGTTTGTTTGTGTACAGAGAGGTACAGATAGGTTTGAGGGAAACCGTGGTGATGGGGCTGTGGTTGTGTTGTAACAAGCAACGACTGGCGGACGCTTTAGATTTTTCTCAGAAGAATGAGAATTGATCGTGCCAGAGTAAATTACAAGAGTCTCTTCTCGAGATCCCCTAGATGATTTTTATTCAACTTTGCTTTTTAGATGTTCCCTGTCAGTTGTGTGTTTGCTACCCATATGTGTTACCTGTTCATTCTTTTACTGATGTATCCAGAAATGCAAAATATTTTTGTTACTCTGCCTTCAACCCAAATACTTTCATTTTAATTGAGAGTTTGATCAGAATAAGAAACATAAATATGAGCATGGTGCTTTACTTTAGTGAAGAAGACTAGTGTATCACTTCAGGAAATGTACTCCACATTTTTGTTAGCATAATCCAGAGCAGAATTTTGCGTGCAGTTTTTGAAGGTACAGTAGTCTACGATAGTCGTTGCTGGGGCGGTGTTTTGTGGTGCTTTGAGCAGTGGACTCATTTTTAACCTTGTTGGATCCTTTCAGATCTCAGTCACAGTGGATTGGGAGACCATTATGAAAATTCCCACTGGGGACAGCAGCCCACTTTCCGGAGTGACGGCAACTGCAGCTGGGATAAAGTGATAATAGACAGGACTGACAAGGAAGCGTGGCCTTCCATTACAGGAGCTGAGACTGAGTCTGCTTCAGAATGTACTACAGACACTGACTCTGCCTCCAACTGTGGCTCAGAGAACAGTAGCATGGCTACAGGGAGTGCCCAAGGCAACTTCACTGGACATACAAAGAAAACTAATGGCAATAATGGCGCCAACGGAGCACTCGTCCAAAGCACTTCTAACCAGAGTGCCCTTGGAGCCGGTGGAGCAAACGGCAATGGAAACTCGGCCAGAGTGTGGGGGGTGGCTGCAGGCTCCGGCTCTGGCCTAGCTCACTGCTCTGCCGGCGGTGGGGATGGAAAGATGGACAACGTGCTTGGAGATGGTAGAAGTCAAAACTGCTGGGGTGCTTCCAACTCAAATGCTGGCATTAATCTTAACCTTAACCCTAATGCCAATCCAGCTGCCTGGCCTGTGCTTGGACATGAAGGAGCTGTGGGAGCAGGCAACCCTTCCAGTATTTGCAGTCCGGTCAGTGCCATAGGTCAGAACATGGGCAACCAGAATGGGAACCCGACGGGCACCTTAGGTGCCTGGGGAAACTTGCTGCCGCAAGAGAGCACAGAACCACAAACGTCCACTTCTCAGAATGTGTCTTTCAGCGTACAACCTCAGAACCTTAACACTGATGGACCAAATAACACTAACACCATGAACTCTTCACCAAACCCTATCAATGCAATGCAGACAAATGGACTGCCAAACTGGGGGATGGCTGTTGGTATGGGGGCCATCATCCCGCCCCACCTGCAAGGCCTTCCTGGTGCTAACGGAACATCAGTTTCTCAAGTCAGTGGGGGCAGTGGTGAAGGAATGGGCAGTTCAGTGTGGGGGATGTCCCCAGGTAATCCTGCTGCAGGAAACAGCAATTCTGGGTTCGGTCAGGGGAATGGAGACACTGTGAACTCAGCATTAAGTGCTAAACAAAACGGATCCAGCAGCGCTGTGCAAAAGGAAGGAAACGGAGCGAGCGCGTGGGATTCGGGGCCTCCCTCTGGCCCTGGGGTCCTGGCGTGGGGCAGGGGCAGTGGCAGCAGCGGTGTGGGGGGGATGCATTCTGGAGCATGGAGCCACCCCAACCGCAACGCCAGCAACGGCGTGAACGGTGAGTGGGGCAAGGCCGCGAGCCAGCACTCCTCTAGCGACGTCAACGGCAAAGGATCCCCGGCGTGGGATGGCCCTGGTGCTGCCGGGCCCGGTCCTGCCGCGCAGCAGGGCAGTGAACAAATGAACTCATGGGCCAAAGCGGCAGCGTCCGGCACCACGGCCAGCGAGGGGAGCAACGACAGCGGCGGGAGCCAGAACGAAGGCGGTGCCGGGAGGGAGGGGGCTGCAGAGGGCAGGAGGAGAGACAAAGGGATGATGGACCAAGGGCAAGTTCAGTTGCCAAGAAATGACCTTGACCCCAGGGTCCTGTCCAACACAGGGTGGGGACAGACGCCTGTAAAGCAAAACACTGCCTGGGAATTTGAAGAGTCCCCAAGGTCCGAACGGAAGAATGATAATGGAACAGAGGCCTGGGGTTGTGCAGCTACTCAGTCTTCAAACTCAGGGGGGAAGAACGATGGGTCCATCATGAACAGTACAAATACCTCTTCAGTATCTGGGTGGGTCAACTCTCCACCTGCAGCTGTTCCAACAAACACAGGTTGGGGAGACAGTAACARCAAAGCACCAAATGGCCCAGGGGGGTGGGGAGAGTCAGCAAGCTCTACTACTGTTACTAATGCTGCTGCTGCCAAAAGCGGCCACGCTTGGAGTGGGACCGCAAATCAGGAGGACAAATCACCTACCTGGGGTGAACCTCAGAAACCCAAATCTCAAAACTGGGGAGATGGACAGAAATCAAATCCAAGCTGGACTTCGGGAGGTGGAGATTGGGCAGATTCATCATCTGTTCCCGGACACTTGGGTGATGGGAAGAAGAATGGATCTGGATGGGATTCTGACAATAGATCCGGRTCTGGTTGGAATGATTCCGCGAGGTCTGGGACCAGTGGGTGGGGAAATGGCACAAACAGCAAAGCTAATACAGGTACAAGTTGGGGGGAATCTTTAAAACCGGGCCCCCAGCAAAACTGGGCTAACAAACCCCAGGACAGCAATGTGAGTAACTGGGGAGGAGCTGCTTCTGTCAAACAGACGGGGTCGGGATGGGTTGGGGGGCCAGTGCCAGCCAAACAAAAAGAGAACTGTGAGGCAACTGGCTGGGAAGAGCCCTCTCCTCCGTCCATTCGCCGCAAGATGGAAATCGATGATGGTACCTCAGCTTGGGGCGACCCGAACTACAACAACAACAAGACTGTAAACATGTGGGATAGAAATAATCCTATCATTCAGAGCAGTACCACAACCAATACCACCACCACGAGCACCATTATCAACGCAAACATGGTTGAAGCTCAGCCATCGCACCAGTCAAGTGCCCAGGCGAACCGCTCCCCACTGCTTGGTCCAGGTAGGAAAATGTTCTATTTGCTTTTAAAAACAGAGGTGAAACGCAAAGAATTTGTATCTGGTTTTCTCATTGCCCTCATTGTTGTTAAACCGTGTTTAACAAAACATTGTCCACTTGGTATTTTCTCTTTGTTCACTCTGTTTGTAATATAACAATTTACTGAGTTTTTCAAACAACTGTCGGTCTTGGGAACTTGCATTGTTGGGTTGATTGCGTTACATTCAGTGGCCTTAATAAAATCCATGCTTCCTTTGGAAGTTCCCACTTGGTCGGATCTGGAGTACATCCAGATCCACTGTGAAATCCACTGAGAAGCTTGTAAAAAGGAAAAAAAAAAAGGTATTTAGTGATGCTTAACCTATATGTTATATTAAGATCTCCTCTTGAGCTTGAAGTCAGTATTGCTCAAGTTCAGCAGAAAAATTGAGCAGGAATTTAATCATCACCACTGCAGCAGTATTACCTCCTTGTCTTAATAACAAGGCCCATAGAACCAGACATACAATTATTCATCTTCTTAATTCAAAGTATTCAAAATACCTAAATAAAGGTCCAGAAAGAATTGCAAGGATTTTTGGCTGACTGCACAATGAAGGCAAGCAAAACTTTAAAAAACTCAGATTAAGAAAATGCTGGGTTCTTAGTTTCTTGGTCTGTATTTATTTCCTCAGGTCTTCTGCAGTGAGATGATATCTTGTTTGAGCAGCTTCTTTAAATTAGAGCGTTGCGGGGATTGGTTTTTTGCTACCTTTTTTTTTCCTTTTAATTGCCTTCTGTTTCTATTTTTTCAGCCATGGTTCTTGTTTAGGCACTCTGCATCTGTTTCTTTTCCACAAACATATCTCTTGGCAACAGACAATTTTTTTAACAGTTGTATGAGCTTAGGCTGTTGTTTTTCCTGTGTCTTCTGTTTGTTGTCTTTTATAGAAATGATTTTCGTCTCAAACGTGGATAATATCCTGGATTTCTGTAGTTAAAGATGTTGCTGTTCAGGGTGACGAGGAAAATGTATCGTGACATGATCCAAGTTCCAATTGCAAGTTTTTAGGAATAGAAGCCATGCGATTTTTTTTTAATTTAAAGTCAAGGTAGTGTTGTCGATAATCAGGGAGGAATAAAAATAGAAGAAAAAGAAGAAAAATGCTTTAAGAGAGCAGAGATTTAAATAGAAGTTACTGGAAAGCCTCTTCTATATGACATCCTGCAGACTTCTCAAAAGAAATCTAGCCATTCTGTATGAAATTCTTCCATCTGATATTGACTCCCAAGTTTTTGCTTTGTCTTAGTCATGGCTAAATATAGACTTTTTAATAATGCTTATTTCCAAGTGGGATCTGTTTTCACTTCTTAATTTTTGTCATTTTTATTTTCTTTCCAGTGTTTTGAAATAATTCAGGCTTACTGTAGCATCTGTATAAAAATAGTCCTGTGTTTCCCTGCTTTGGTTCAGTCTTTTAACAGTTGAGGGTGTGTGTTTTGGTACAACGATGTGAGATTCAAAAGGCGAACTCTTTAAAGATRTTTGCAAGTGGCTGTCCAACGTCCTCAATGCCTGATTCTAGTGTGCCTTCAACTGAACTTCCCCTAAACTCCTTCCCCTGAACGTCCTTGGCGTTTCTGAATTGTGCTGCCATTGAAGGGTTTGCTCGTTTGTCTGCTTTAAACTGATTTTTGGCTGATTACACTTGTGCTTGTAAAACCTGTCACCTGTAAGGACTTAATGCTCTTCTTATAATCTTAACACCTTGCAGAGGAAAATCTGGTGTTTGGAATCTTTCACCTTTTGAAAATCGGCATTTAAAAATCTCTGGAATTTCTTCTGAGAATGGATGATAACACAATGGTTCTTTTCCTTGCACAGTAGTTCTGTGAAAAGCATATGATTATATATAAGGAAAGGTTGAACCACAGGGCGCTGATGAGTGTTTGTGTAAAATGTTCCAGCTGTTGAACCAGGGTATTAACATTGGTGGTCGAACTTCATGCCTGGATCATGATGTGCCCTGCCAGTCACTTTTATCATTTACCCTTGTTCAGGGAACATCAAGAATAGCAAGTGCTGGATTCTCCTGCTGTGCTGGCAGGGAAGCCTGTGGTGCAGCAGTAAGACAGCACGCACATGCTCTAAGCAAAGAGATGCCTTTTTTACGGTGCTCTATGGCCCCAGTTAGCTGTCCACCGGGGAACTGCACTCGTGTGGAGTTTCCCATTTATCCTACATCAGCTTAGAAATAGAGGGCAAGTTATAGCCTTGTTACACAGGTTGGCACCTCTCCCTAGGAGTTCTCAAAATCCCTGAATACAGAAATGAAAAGCCAGTGATGGGAGGCACATGGTGGTACACCTTGATGAAAATGCTCCAAGGAGTTTCTTTCTGTGTTGTAAAAAAACAAAATGTGGTAGCTGATGTGACAAATGGACTCCTTTCTGGTTACAGGGACTTCCTCCCAAACCACTGGAGAGTTATTTGGGAAGATGAGCAAAGAGCTAGTGGTTTTGATTTAGATTAAATTTTATCCTGAATTACCTGTGCATAATTCTTAGCAGCACTCCTAACTCTTCCAAATTTCATACAAGGAGAGAAGAGGCTTTCCAGGTAGGGAATGAGCAAGAGAGAGAATTTGCTGGATCCTGGAGAGCCGCAGTCCGTTCTCCAAAAGCTCAGTAATGGTCCTGTTATTTTACTGTTCATACTGGATCAGTGGAGACGGGCAGGATTCCAGTCATCCCTCTGAAAGAAGGAACTGATAAAAGATGATGTCGTTTTACCTGTGAAGCTTCTGTAGTGAGAGTTAAGGTCTCTGGAGGTCCTACAGAGTAAGTGAAATTTTAAACCATCTCTAAATCCTGAAAGCTCTGAAGTCCTCTTCTTGCTATTTCTTTCATCATACCATCATCTTGGTGGCAACTTAAATATCATTCATAATATGTCGTTTGCGTGAAGCAAAGAATGCAAGAGTATTTTCATACCTTGACTTTGCATTAGAGTAGATTTGAAACCGGATCCATTTGGAGCTCCTTTAGGATGCCCCTGGAGAACTCTAACGTGCTGTAGAGCGCGCTCAGCCCTTGGACGAGTGAGTTCTCGGGGTGCCTCTGCGAAGCCTCTCCCTCCTTCGCTCCAAGGGGGACGTCCTTGCTGAGAGCCGGATTCATAAGCAGGGACTGCAGAGCTGCCAGCGCCGAGTGGGAGCTGGTCCGGAGCTGCGCTGCGTGCAGGGGAGGCCTGGAAACAGGCAGCCTCCCCCCGGGGGCGTTTTCAGAGCTCATTTCCATGGTTCTTAGACTAACTAGTGAATATTTAGTAAGTAACTTCACTTTGCTGCAGAATCTCTTCCTTTTTCCTCAGCAGAAGGTCCTAGTATTAAATTTGCCTGGGTTGTAGTCAGATGCTTCCACTGTTTAGCACAAACGAAGCAACTTCAAGGAAAACAATTTCTGTTATCTAAATGGCTATAGGGTTATTTTGAGGGAAAACAACTATATCCTGCCATAATTTAGCTAGCATTTTACTTTCCCCTGAGGATTTCCTGTTGGCTGGGACCCAGTGTTAATTATGTTTTGTTTTGTTTTTTCTATAAAACAAACTGCCAATGTGTCCATAGTTATTACTCGCTGTGATCTTTTTGTTTCTTGCAATTCTGAGTGTTTAAAAATGTCAGCATTAAAACCTCACTGTCCTGCCAAAGAACCCTTTAATAGCGCTTACTCTGTTTAAAAACAACATTCATCCAGATCTTTTCTTAAAAACCAAAAAGAAAACAAAAAAAGCGCTTTTTTTCAGGAAAATCTAGCTACATASTTTTTTTTTTTTTTTCATAAGAAAAATCATGTTGTTATCCTTTTTGTCCTTCCAAGCAGTGCTGTAAAGAAACGCTTAGGAAGTAGTTTCTTGCATTCACGCAACRTTCTGTAGTATAGTTGCAAACTGCCTTTGCTGTGAGCTGTGTAGTCCTGGAAAGCGTCGCCTGGCCTGGGGCGAGCTCTTTGCGCTGAGCTGTCTGATGACACAGTTGACCTGTGTGTGAAAAATGCTACTTGTTTATTCCAAAAATCCAGGACAAATGTTAAAAGAAGAGCATTCGTTAGGAGAACGCCAAGGAAATACATTTCCTGCTACCTGCAGCATTGTGCAACATCCGTTTGCAAATGTAACCTTGTGCGTCCCTGCAGGTTTCTAAAATGGAGCAGTCCTGCAGAGTCGTAAAAGGTGGCAAAGAAGTAATAGCAGTAAGAAAGCAGATGCCTTTTGGACAGGAAAAATAGATTCATAATTGACAAATATGCTAGAATTTGTGTAGAGGTTAATTTTTCAGTATGTAAACTATTTCTGCAGCAGCCGTCTGCTTTTATAAGCTAATTGCCTGAATTTGATCTGTCAAGATTCTTTTGTAAATATTTATTTTAATGAATTTTCTTTGTCTGTTCGTAGTTAAAAGTATTATCTTAGCAAAGGCTGTCTCATTATTTGCAATCCCATAATATTTACTGTTGGTGCACTTCAGGGAAAAATAACCTGGCATTGCAAATCTGTGCTCTTTAATCATCCTTACTGAATTTACAGGAATGCATGGTCCAATTCCTCCAATTCTTTTAATTCCAGAAACTAGTACACTTTATCACTTCAGTATATGTATCGTGTTCCCAGGTTCGTTCTGTGGGTACGTGTGATTTGCCATGTAGTTTGCATGAATGCAGGGAAATGCGGCTCCTCTGCCCTCCCTGCCTTGGCCGTCTGGTTGCCCTTCGGAGACGCTCTGCTTGTTTGCTTCATTTGTGTGCAGTTAATCCCTATCAGATGCTGCATAATTAAAACAAATGCATGCAGTTGTCTGACGGGGTTGTCTCCTGAGTAGTGAGAAAGATATTCCAATAAAGTGCTGCTTAAATTAGTTATCTTAAAGATGCAAAGAACAATCTTCAGTGAGGATTTTGGGATTTTCTTCCACGCTTTGCTAAGTAGTATCCAGAATGTTATTGGCTGTACATTGAGTGCAGCTTCCAGAAGCAGAATTCCTGTTGACTTCAGTAAGTCCTGCAACAGCTTCTAGTGAAGATAAACACGTTGCTTGAAGAAACACTCTTGCTTAGTCCATGTGCTTGAGTGAATCCRTATTGCCATCCACCTTCTTGGGGAATCTGTTGGTGTAGAAAGGAGGTAAAGATAAGAAGTTTGTTTTCTTGCTGTTACGTATGATATTTTATATATTCACCTATATGCATATGTATATTTTATAATATACACATGTATATATGTATTTTACGTATATTTACATATATTACTTCTATTATACATGATATTTAAATAATTCATATGTGTTACATTGTTTAAATATAATATTTCTATATGTATACTTTGTATAAATATTTCCATTTATATGAATTTTTGTGTACATATACCTATGTGTGTTTTTATGTACATCATATAAATATACATTTATATGGATCTTTAAAAATAGTTTGAAATCATACATGATGAAAATCTGTCTTTCTGAACCATGTGCTAAAACAAACAGGTCTTCTGTGAAGGTAGGAAGCTGCCCTAGCTATATATTGTTTTTTGGGGGAAAAAAATCTTTTAAAGATGTAAAAAAAGATGCTCAACAAAATGCTGAACTCCTGTATGTAGAGGGAGAAAAAAAAAAAGAGGTAATTGTAATTTTAAATCTCATTTAAACTTTTTCTGTGTCACTCCATGTTACTCTTAATGACTCAAAAGCTGCGTGACTGGGCTTGGTGTACACAATGTCAGAAATGAAATTAACTGCCATATGGATTTAAGTGCATTAGATTCAAGTCAGACTAGAGACATTTSTTTATTTTCATGAATTAAAATGATACTGGTTGGATGGCAGTGACTTCTGTGTATATTCCTCATATTTGTGCTGTAGGTTCCAAGTGTGCTCAGATCCAGTTGGGCTGGAAAAGCCATATGGATTATAATGTAGAGCTTCATTGTGAAGCGGCGTGTAGGGAGCACGCTCAGCCTTGAGCCGTTAATAGAAGGTTTAAGGGCTAACTTCAGCATACGTAATCTGTGACGATTTAAGGTGGTAACAGATACATTCATATGAGATTTGGTACTTGCAGAGCAGCCTGCCTGCTCCTGCCTATGCTGAAAAACCCTCTGTATCCCTGTACTGCTGCTCGATCAAGAGAAAAAGTTCTGAGGGCAAATGATGGACCAAAAACCCTTTCCGCTTTGCCTTGTTTCAGCYGGCTGGGGCGAAATGCCTGCTGTCCACACGAAGAGCGAAGCGTCTTGGGGAGAGCCGTCCTCCCCTTCCGCTGCAGTTGATAATGGCACTTCGGCGTGGGGGAAGCCCCCCAGCAGTGGTACAGGGTGGGGAGAGAATCCTGCCGAGCCAGCAGGGAGCTACGGAAGAGCAACCGCTCCAGCTGCTGCCCCTGCACTGTGCAAACCAGGTAACCTCGCTCGCAGAGGTGGCCAGGGAGAGAAGACCTAAGGAATGCATTGSCTTCCGCTTGTATTCCCCCAAAACATTTATTTCTTCTATTTTTATGTGCATTTATATCGAAGACTACATTAATAATTTTGTCTTCCAAAAGTCCAGGAGCGCTCTCAAAGCTATAACATTCCAGCTACCAAATTATCTTCCATGGTAGCACATTTAAAAATAAAAATACAGTGAATTTGCCCRGAAGATTTAATTATATACTTTTAGGGTTTTCTGTTTTTGTCGGTGTATTTAGAAAGCAGTACCTTATAAATGCAAAGATACAGGAGACTATAATGCAGAAAAATGTGAACTGTTATTCCTAGATCCTTAGAAGAAATCCATATCAGGATGAGGAACAACTAAACTCAGTCAGGATAGGATTGGTTTTGTTAGGAAAAGAAACACCTGAAAAGGACTTGTCAAAAACCTTCACTACTCTGTGAAAATGAGGGAGGTGGCTGTCCTCTTCATCTCTTAAAACTGTCCACAGGGTCAGGAACATCCTGAGCTACTTACTACTTGAAAACTCCTAGCTTATAAAACCCTTCCTTCTTCAATACCTTGGAGTATTGTACAGTGGTTTTTTACAGTTACTTTTGACTGTGGTGGTCTTTAAGCTCCACTTCTGCAAAATATGATACTGAGAGAGAACTGCATAGTCCCAAAAACCTAAAGAGAGGGATGGGAGGTCTTAAAATGTGTTAGGCCTGCCTTTGAGCAGAGCAGAAAGCAAGAGGAGGCACCTCAACCTCAGCAGTTAGTATAAAGTGTCCCTGTTAGCCCCCTTCAGCCCTTGTTCTTCTGAAGTCTGGATGAGTTTGCTTCTGATGGCTGGTAGCCTTGGGATTCAGTTTTGCTCATGAGAAAGAAAATGGCAGCTCAAATGGTGAGATCTGTGGAAAGGAAAATTGTGTCATCAGTGCACGGTCTGGCTTTGGTGCCTTGTTCCTCGGGACACCTGAATGATCTCACTTGTTCAGGAGAAATACGACCTGCTGTTGCTGGGGTTTTTTTCTTTTATGACAGCTTTTAGAGTATGTTTCTTTTTTTGCTAGCTGCAAGGAAGGAGTCCTTATAGTTTAATGCCAAATAAGCTCATTTTTGAGCCCCTGTATCTCTTGAAAATACTTAGCTGTTAGCATAAGGCGTAAAAGGATGTTACTGTAAAGTTTGCAGCGGGTGGAATGATCTGCATTTCTTCTCCCTCTCTCCACTCCCTCCAGCTTCAAAATCTATGCAAGAAGGCTGGGGCAGTGGTGGGGATGAAGTGAATCTCAGTACTAGTCAGTGGGAAGATGAAGAAGGAGATATGTGGAATAACACTGCCTCTCAAGAGAGCAGCTCCTCCTGTAATTCCTGGGGGAATGCCCCGAAGAAAGGACTTCAAAAGGTAGGTGAAGAACGAGGATAGTCTCTACAAATCCATAGACTTGCAGTACAGTATTTCTAGTATCAGTTGTTGCACATATTCTTCCTAACATTAATGATTTGGATTGAATGGCGATCTATTCCCTTAGGAACAGTGAAAATGTACCTAGTGGTAGTGGGAAGTGGATTTAAGTACCATTTTGCTTACAAATAAAGTAAAAGCTGCTACTTATAAGGACCAACATACACTTTACTCCTGAAGTCTTTCACTTTTTGCATGCTTCAGCGGTTCCTTGTTCYTCTTTTTGTTTTCTGTAATTTTTATAAACCTCCATGTATTCAGAGGAAATAGCAGTGTATTAGCAAAGTAAATGGAAGAATCATAAGGAGTACTTGGAGACGCTTTCCGTGATGCCAGAAAGCCAAACTGTAGCCTGTGGTGAAGTGGTCCAGCAAAAACTATGTTCTACTTACAAAAAAGAAATCGATAATCCTACGGTGGGCACTGTTAGGAGAACAAAGTAGATCTGTGTTAATGCCGCATGCAGCCGAGGACACGTGCAGTTAGGATGTTTTCCATTGCACAGAAGTTTTATGTCAGGAAAAAGCCAGCCCGCAAATTAAAGGAGTTAGGATTGTGTTTAGCCCGTTTGTTGTTCCGTTAGCCGTCGTAATTAGCCAGGGATTTGATGAAATTTGA
This sequence comes from Eudromia elegans, assembly GCA_003342815.1. Classification (NCBI taxonomy): domain Eukaryota; kingdom Metazoa; phylum Chordata; class Aves; order Tinamiformes; family Tinamidae; genus Eudromia; species Eudromia elegans. The sequence goes on along the minus strand of PTEX01000239.1, from coordinate 651,681 downwards.
TGGGCTGTTTCTCCACAAGGAGCACATGGCAAAGCAAGTGGGCACTCGTCTGTTGGTAATTTCTGAAGAACTGAGCTGAAAAGTACACTTTGGGGATTTTGCAAGCGAGGAGCTAAAAGAGCTCTTTTAAAGTGTCTGTTTTTTAAAAAATACACTGAATGAGCATAACGTTCTCACCTTCCAGGTTACCAGGTTATTTTGGGGACTGTTTATCAGGAACTTTATGCTATTTTGGATTTTTTTTTTTTTCATTTCATCACATTTTTCTGTTGAGAATAAAGATGAAAAATTTAAAGGTAGCTTTAATTTAGCAGTCAGCAAATGGAGTAGTAAATAGTCCATTCAACAACCATTCAACTGAGAGGAAATATTTATGCTCTGTGGGGGAAGAGAATCATAGCTGTTTTGTTGGTAGGCTTCCTGTGTATGTTATGAATATCTGTACTAACTGATTTTACACTGGCACTTATTAGTGAGAGGGAAAACCGGTCATATATTTGATCTATATGTCATAGTATGCTTATAGAAATTAGACCATTAATGACATTTCTCATTTACTTAACTCAGGGCATGAAGACGTCTAGCAAGCAAGATGAGTCCTGGATCATGAACCGTCTGATAAAACAGCTCACAGACATGGGCTTCCCTGTGAGTAGTGTTCGCGTTTCAGCATCTCCGTGGCTCAGCTTCTGTAGCATGTGCTGCTTTTTCTGATGTTTCAGGCTGTAGCTACAAAAAGATAATTAGTCTTCCTCTTTTCAGGGAGTTAGTTCTTTTATCTACACTTAGACATTTCCCCTAATTTCAGAAATCTATTGTATGGAAATAGAGTGCTCTTTGAGATTACTTGCTGATAGACTCAACTTGATGACATTTGTTGAACTTCTGAAGTTCTGAGTTTTGTAACAACAGGGGTTGTTTTGAACTTTAGTAATAATTCATCTGTTCCCCATTCTCTTACTAAACAGATGGAATTAGAGTATAGCTGTGTGCCGATTTTTTTTTTCTTTATCTGTTTACTAAGAGAAGCAAATAGTAGTGATACTTAATTTAACCACAGAAGTAATTTAATAAAAGATGAATATGACTTGACCTTTTCCAACTGTTACTTCACAAACAGAAACTACTGGATCTGTGTGGGAATTGGTAAAAGCAAGGAAAACATTCATAAACATTATTAGTGCCACTTAGTAAATATTAAATCTAATATTTTAGAGACATATTTGCTTTGAAATTATATAAGCATGGTTACTTTTTCTTTTAACTTAATCCATATTGTTAACAGAGAGAGCCAGCAGAAGAGGCCTTGAAGAGCAACAATATGAATCTCGATCAGGCCATGAGTAAGTAGCTGTGTAACTAGCTTTTTTATTTGTCTTTAATACAACTTAGAAAACATTCRTGACTCTAGAGTTTGATTTTATCCACTTTAATTGGATAACTTCATTTTTTAATTTTTTTTTTGATTGTTTGGGCTTTTTCAATGCAAAGCACTGTGAGTTTCAATCAGGATGGGCAGGGGTGTGAAGCTTTTAGTGCTTCCAAAGGCAARATGTATAGTTTTGTGTTATAACAGGAGTGATTCTTGACAGATTTAGAAAGAGTTTCTAGTGTGTTTTGGTTTTCAGAGTCTTGACGACTCCAGTCTCTTTGCATCACCTTTGTTTTTGCGTGTATTGCCCTGTGTGAAGGTGCTCTGCTGGAAAAGAAGGTGGAAATAGACAAGCGCGGAATGGGAGTGACCGACTACAATGGGATGGTCACCAAACCCCTTGGCTGCCGCCCACCACCGATCTCCAAAGAGTCTTCCATGGACCGCCCCACCTTCCTTGACAAGGTAAGCTCAGAAATATGGGTACGGTCAGAAACATGGGTGGGACTGACAGGTCAAAACTGGGCATGCTGTAGAAATAATGATCATTTCCACGGCCTGCTTAGAAAGCTCAGTGTCTAGTTTTTCACAACCAGGTAGTGACTAACTAGAAGGCTACAGAAATTAGTGGTGTCACCAAGAAACGGTGCCTAAGGAAAAGGATGTAGGGAACGGTGCAGCCAGGTCTTCAGTAGAAGGTGCAGTTTAAAGCTTGAACTAAAGTTTTAAACACTGACCCACCAAAGCATCTCCTGATGATGAGTGTGATTATCAATGATCAGTAGAGGAAGGGCAGTCTGCGGGGCCATGCTTTTTCTCATGGAAGTACCAGTAAAGACAGTGAGTGAATTCCAGCTTCTTTTTTTTTTTCCTGAATGTGGAAGGCAGTACCTTATATAAACTGCACTGAAACCAATTAATTTTATGTGGACTGTTCACAGGATGTGAGGTAGTAAAGACATCTAGTCTTGTGAGCACAGATAATATTAAAAACTTCGTGGACCCTGCATAATCATTATTTTCGTGGTCCTCCACTCTGTGCTTTCACTTGTAATCTTAACTAAAGTGCTGTCTTTCAAATTATGGTGCTAGGTGTGATAGGTTCCCAGGTGCTGTGGTAAGAAAATCAGAGTGGCTCTTCAGATGCAAGTGTTAGAGTAGAAAAACTGATAAACACCGACCTTTTAATGTTGATTGTTACCATATCTACTGTWTTTACAGGCTAAACAGTAGCCTGTATTTTTGTTCTGGTGCAGTGCAGCTTGTAAACAAGTTAATTTGATTTAAAATCAAACATGTGATACAGTTTATTTACATTAAAAAGGGGAAAGTGAGTGCATGTTTAAGATTTCCTTGAGAGGATCCTTGCATAGGAAGAGTTGTGGTGGTTCAGATGCTGTCACAGTGCTTCTTAGTGCAGTATCATGGTAGTTTCCTCCATAGATGAATACATTACAAATACACTTTTCCATTTATGAAGGGAGTGACRCTTTGTTCCTCAGGGCTCCCTACTCAGGTGATAGTGGTAGGGAGGCTTTTATGTTGTCCTTCCTTAAACCAGACTGAGCTGATTGTGTGCTTTTCAGCATATCAAATTCAACCCATTTCTTCTTTCTTCTTTTTCTCTTCCTGCCACTCTAAAGTTYATCATTTATTCTTAATTGTGGCAAATCTATTTGTCTATGGTGAATCTGAATAAATATGTTAATTGGAGGATACTTCTCTTGATGAAGGGAACAAAATTAGTGCATGTGTGCCAATTAACCTTCTCTTTCTTAGTTTAACAGTATCTTGAATAGTAACATTATTGCCAGAGAGAGAGGTTCATTATATGCAGCATAATGCATAATTATGGAAACATATGTTAAACACAGGTATTGAAAAGGGAATACTAAAATCATTCATATTCATACAGCTAGTAAAATCTGTCAGTCTAGGCATGATCTGCCACAGTTGCTTTCTTATAATGAAGGAAATAATTGTGATTCCAAACTGTACTTGTAAAGTTTTTTCAGCACTGAGCAAATTCCTGAAGTGGATTAAACAAATGTAGTCTCTAAGAATAGTGTATATTTTTCCAAAGATATTCTTGCTGTATTTAYACCTCCTGCTGCTAGAGCAGCTCCTCTTCTTCAAAACTTTCTTTTTTTGCCCTTCTGAGGTCCTATTTCAAACCATGAGCGTGGAGCTGCCTCATTTCTCGATTAGATGATCCTTCTGTGCCACAGCTGCACGAAGCATCTGAGCCAACATTCCTGATTTTACCTGTTGTCTTATGAAGTCACTGTCCTTTTATTTGGCTTTGCCAAGTCTCTAGTACGTTCCGTAGAATTTCTCTTGCTGGTGAACTTGAAAACTGGGCTGATGTGCTCATTGCTCCTACTCTCTCAGCTGATTCTTTCGACTTGCTTAAGTCTCAGTGCTACTTCCACTGCATTTTCTTCGAAAGATAAAGTCAGCGCTCATTTATTCAGGTAAAGAAGTTGCACAAATTGGTCTGTGCAACTAAATGGCTCCTTTGAATTTCTGCCCTGACTTGTTCCTCTTCTTTTTTTATTGGATTATTTTTTCAGGATGTGATCTTGCCCTGTAGCACCATGAAAGGAGAAGGGAGAAAATCCARTGGCTTCAAGAAAATAAGATCCAGCCTAGCAGTACCCTGATAATGTACTATGATCTCAGCCACTTTTATCTTTTACTAGGAGTTGAGTACTTRGGTATCAAGTTCGCTTGAAGATGCTACCTGATGGCTTCTGGAGCCATCAATTTGTAAAAGCAAACAGAAAAAAAGAAGAAAAAAGATATCCTGGTAGTGCAGAGTGCTTCAAAGGATCTTTTTGTGACACACAGTGAGAGTCCCGTATGTTAGGACTCAACTTGGATGTGTGTTCTCGTTGTGGCTATTGAGCAACGTTTCCTCAAAGCTTAGAAGAAACTCAGTTCTTCTTAAGAAGCAACTTGTAGTTGGTGACGATCAGAACTGGCCCACCCGTCTGCTGAAAATCTGGAACCATAAAGAGGTTTCATTTAACTTTTTTAGCACAATTAGATGCTGCTGCTGTGTTCCAGACCATCAAAAAATGTGATAGGTTTATCAAGGTGACAAAACCAGAGCAGAGTGAAAAAAAATCATCTCCCCTTCCAGCTGTCCTCTGGCTTTGCTTTTTTATGCTTTCTCCTGTGTTGCCAACTTTGAATCCTGATGCTGCTTTCAGACTGTCTTCCGAATTTTTGGGCATTGAGGAGCCCATATGAAATACTCTCCTTACAAATGAAGCCTTCTTTTCAATGCTATCTTATTTGCTGACCAGCTTTTCTTCTCTTTTGGTGAGAAATCCAGACCTGCTAGTCTTGATGGGTGTTGACTGCAGTCAGATTCTTCCACAGAAGTTCTTTCTAGCCGACTAACTAGACTTCTTTTTAATACAAATATTATGGGGATTTTTTCAACCTTCTCTTTCCCAGTTTTCCCTAGTGAGTGTGAGAGCTTTTTGTCTTTGAGAAACTGAATGGGATATTTTATCATCTCGTCATCTGTCCAATTCTTCTATTACCAAAAATAAAAATTTTGATGATAAACCCATTTCCAGACATTCTGCCTCTTGTAATCTTCTTACGCCTGTACCTACCTTCTGCCAGGTTTGAAGGAATCCTATTTTGTGGTGAAGGTTCACTTCTCTAGCTTCCTTCTTTGAAAGAGGATTTCGTTTCTGTTTTTCAGAAGTTACTTGTGTTTTGTGCTACTTTTGTAACTGACTTTGTGTGAAGCCCTTCGGCACATTCTGCAGTCTGGGGTCCCTCYGTTCACCTCTTTTGATTCTTGAAGTTACAGTTGTTGGCAAGAGACTGCCAAAGTGCTCAGGAATCCTGTGCTAAATTGTCCGTATCTCACAAGGATCGAATCCATCGAGTGCTACTGCTTGCAGTCTGTACTGCTTGGTATGTGAGACTCTTGTAAGATACTTTCCAAAGCCTTCAAAATAATGTAGCAGTAAGCACCATTATTGTGCTTTGCATTGGATCAGTGTAGAAGGAAATGCTAGCCCTGCAGGATTTTAAATGACATCTTTTCAAAGAAATAAATCCTGTACTTAATTTAGCATGATTTGTACAATTAAAGAATAAAAAAAAAAAGAAAAATAATGAGTTATAGGTGATTGTCAGTGGTAACAATTTCACTTGGTCTAAACCAAGTTGGTCTAGACCAAATATCGAAATAATGAAGTAGTTTGGGTTCCATTCATAAGAGCACAGATTTGTGCAGCACAGCCAGCACCCTTACAAGAAATTCAGTGAAAAATGAAAGCCCAGGGAGAAAGGATCGAGTTGCAAACACGTGTCCGTGGTGCAGGGAGGAATCCGTGAACCTGTTCCTGTCGTGCAAGCTGCGGTTGTTTGCAGAGGGTGACTGCTCTCCAGCAGCACGTCAGCCGTCCCGAGCTGCCAGGCCCTGGGGGTGGCACTCGAGGAGGACACCGTCGGGCTCGGGAGAGCTGGACGCTGCCCCGAGCGCTGCAGCGCCTGCTCCTCACGAAGCTTTTCCTTGGCATTGAAGGGTGGCCGTCACTAATGTGTTTTTTCAGAGTTAACTCAGAGTGCACTATGTACTTAGTGCTTAGTCATTAGGTCACTAGTTTGGCTGTCTGGTTAGAGGAGCAATGTACTCTCTGGGTATCTTGGGTATCTGGGAAACGAGATGTTTCTCAGTATCTCACGGTCTGATGAGAGCTTGGGCTTATCAGTTGAAACAACGTCGCTCTTCAGCTATAAAAAAGCCTTTCTTTGGCAGTGAAGATACTGCCTTAAAAATAGCTCGTCTGGCACGAGGCAAATTAAGGGTTGTTTTTGCCCTGCATAGTTTGGGCGCTGTACTCGGTGCGTGGGGTTACTTGATCCTGCCTGCTGCAACCTGCGCAGCCCCATCTAACACAGAAGGCAGGACCTCTCTGTAACGAGGCCAGGATTTGTCCCTCTTGGGCTGGGGCTTGTGTGGTTTATTTTATTTTCTGACTCGCTGTTTGACAGGGCTGCCGCCTGCACCATGTCCTCGTTCCATGGTTGATGAGCAGGGAGGAGGACCCATCCCTTGCTCTAATCTAAGCTCTTCCTGAGGCAGGGGAACACGTTGAGGGGAGGATGAGGCAGTGTCCTAACAACCTTCTTAAAGACTATACAGGCAACACAATAATTATTGCTTTTAAATAATTGTGTGCCATTGGAGAGGAGCATTTTAGAGTGGATGTCAGTCGGCGCTGCATGAGTGTTCCCAGATTTCCTGGGCCCCTTCCTTGGCACCCTTCCTTGGCACCCTTCAGCGTGGGGCGAGGAGGAACCCGGTGGAGACGGCGGGGGCTCCCCGGGCCCGGCCTTGCTCTGCTCGCTTCACCGGAGCAGCCCCAAGCCGGGCCGGGGGGGGTCTCTGCTGCCCTGGGGCACCGCGCGCTTGTGCATGTAGCTGCGGCATCGCAGAGGAAAACAGAACCTTAACCCTGTTTCTCTTTTTTCTTCTTCTTTCACCYCATACTTTTTCATTCTTTATTATTCATACTTTTTTTTCTTCTTCTTTTTTTAAACTTCTTTTTCCCGTTTTGCTCATCCACGCCTTTTTGTATTCCCATGGGAACCTGTCGTGTGCGCTGCCGCTGCTGGGCGCCGCGCGCAGCTCACCCTTTGTTTCTCCAATCAGGATGGCGGCCTAGTGGAAGAGCCCACTACTTCACCATTTTTGCCTTCACCAAGCCTGAAGCTCCCCCTTTCAAACAGTGCACTCCCTAATCAGACCCTGGGCGGGATTGCCTCAGGGCTGGGCATGCAAAACTTGAATTCTTCTAGACAGGTAAGGCCACCTGCAGACACCACAACTCGCCTTCCCGCTCCTTCCATCCGCCTTCGGAAGCGCTCCAGGCGGGAACGAGGGCTACATCTTTGTGTGCGGGGGGGGATAAAACAGTGGAGAAATGACCTGCCATGTAAACGTTTTCGCTTTAGAGGATGTAAAACACGTGCTTGGGTGTAATTAGCCTCCTAATTATGTGCAGCCATTGAGTAGAGACTCGAGTGTTAGAGATTTACTCTCGTGAGTTGAACAGCCCTGCCGTGGTTGATGGAGGCGTTGCTGCTCGTCACAGGTGGCTGCTGTTCCCTCTCCAGGCTGGCATGGCTTTTCGGCGACGAGGTGCCTGAGGAGCGATGGGTCTTTTTGTTCCTATCGTAACTGTCAAGGCAGCTCAGGGCTTGGACAGGTGGAAGAAAGCAAGTGCTGGCCCCCTAAAACGTTGTGACAGGAGGGACGCTTGGTCCTCGCGACAGAGCACAGAAAGGGGCTACTGGGGAAAGGAGGTAGAAGGGGAGATTTGTAAACATTCAGAGATGGAGGCTGATTGATAAACACTGAGAGGTCACTTTTGTCATAAAATCCAAGTACCTGCAAAGATAGGAAAAGGCAACACAGAATAACTCTCTGTGTCATCCTGCTGTGGGCTTGGTTACCTACATTCTACTTGGGTTAATTCAAATTTAAATGTAGTAAAGTGCTTAGAACCACTTCTCTTGAGGTAATACTTGTCCAGCACTTGCAACCCATTATACATATCTTTACGAAGCAGAGACAGCGCTAATATTCTGCCCATCATAATGACTGTGTGCAAGAACAGCCTAGATAATTTAGCATTTAGGATGCTGAGAGCTTAATGACTTCATTCTCCTACCCCTTCCCATGTCAGCGCAAAGACATTTGACAGGTGCTTTTTTGTTCATCTCATGACCCTCTGGGGTTGTGCTTGTTGTAATGGAGATCCTGCCTTCTGCGCAGCCACGGTGCAAAGTTTTGGAAGGTTTGGGCTGCTGTGGGTGTATGGTGATCTTTGGCATGCCTGATTCTAAACCTGATAGCCGCTAAAGCTGCATATATCACCTTCTTTATTCATGCCTGCCATAAGCATTGAGGATGAAGGCTGTGTAGACAGGTAACATCCAGGCTGTGTGTTGGACGGTGCGTTTAAACGCTGGTTTCTCTCTTGTCCTTTGCAGATACCGAGTGGCAATCTGGGTATGTTTGGCAATAGCGGAGCAGCACAAGCCAGGACCATGCAACAGCCGCAGCAACCGCCAGTGCAACCTCTTAATTCATCCCAGCCTAGTCTTCGTGCTCAAGTGCCTCAGTTTCTATCCCCTCAGGTTAGATGAAACTTCCTCTTCCATATTTTCCCTTTTCCTGGAGTTTTCCTCTATGCTTTCTCTTTGCATTTTGGTTCTCTCGTGCCCTTGACTCCTTGCAGTTTCTGTATTGATTTACTAGCTCACGAGCATTGCYAGGTTCTCATATGTTGTCAATCTGTGCAGATTCTTTCCTTCCTATTTTTGCATCAACAGTATTTTTAGGGAGCTAAGGAGTTTGTTTTCTGCTTTTTATTTCTGTAATGGACATTTGGCTGCCGTTACTAAGGTTTGTATTTTAGCCTCCTGTTATTTTTTGATGGTTCATATGCAAACTCTGAGAATAGTCATGTTGTTCAGCTGATGTCTTGTGACTCCTTATTTATGGTTTACACTGTTGTCACCGTTAGCACCGAATACACAGTATTTAATGCACCTCTCTTTTCCAGGTTCAAGCACAGCTTTTGCAGTTTGCAGCAAAAAACATTGGTCTCAACCCTGCACTATTAACCTCGCCAATTAATCCTCAGCATATGACGATGTTGAACCAGCTCTATCAGCTGCAGCTGGTAAGTTAAAAGACATAGTAAAAAAGCTTGAATGAGAACTGGAGGCATGAAGGTAACAGAGCAGAAATGCTAACTAAATTCATAAATGGGAGGGACATGTCTTTGAAACAAGTTAGATGGTATTTTGTTTAGTAGAGTCTCTTTTTAAAGAAATAAAATCATGTTTTGTACCTTAGACTTTGTAAGTAGGCATCCGTAAAATAATTATCCTTTAAAACTAATCAGTGAAATCTGTAAATCAGTTATAGTCACGCTGGTGTGAGTAAGACAGTATATCTTAAACACAACATTAATGTGTGTATTAAATGCCAACATATCTAACTGATTGACCAACTGTGAAACTTCTTCTGTGTGTCTAACACAGCGTAAGGAGAGAAATTTTGGCAGCTTGAGTCACCTGAAGAACTTCATTCAGTAGCCTTAATAAATAAAAAATGTGGGATGCATTTCTTGCAATGATGGAATCACATCATATGCTAAGAACAACTTGTTTTTGAGGGGCTGTGTAGTGGTGCTGCATTTAGAAGTAAGATGATAAATATATTCAGATTTTTCTTTTCTTTAACCAAAACTTATCCATCTTTCTAATTGTATGTCAGTATTTTCTAGGGTTGAATATAAGATTATTGTGTGTTAAAAACAGCCTCAGTAGCTAATGTCGTGTGGTAATTGTTGAAACCTTTTTGTTTGTTACCACGATTCATTTTGGATCTGCTTTCCCAGTTTTGAGGAGAACAGAGTTGGTCTTGTACCATGGTGATAATTAGGCAGCATACAGCCATTTGAAAATACCTATGCAGAATTCAATTTGCATTGTAAGTTCAGATGATCCAGAGAAAGAATACATTGAAAAAAGACTCTGCTGTCCAATTAACCATATTAATAGTGTGGATATTTTTTGGTGTAAGGAAACCTTTAATGTAAATAAACTTGTGATTATTGCTATATGGTTTAATTTTGATTTTGGCTTTAAACTGATTAAATGCAGTGTTCTGTCAGAATTAATAGTTGTAACTCATCAGTAATTTCATTCTTGTGTTTGGTTTTAGAAAAAAGTCCCTGGACATAAATATGTTTTAGAATACATTTGTTACAAGATTCTTGCTTTTGCTTCATTAACAGTTTTCAGAAACCTGCAAGAGTTGGGTTTTTGCTATTTTACAATTTCCAAGAGCAGTATCGGGCAGGCTTCTCAGGCTTGTTGTATATGCTAGACCTCTGACCTCGCGTTCCCATCTCGTAGGCGTACCAACGTTTACAAATCCAGCAGCAGATGTTACAGGCTCAGCGTAACGTTTCCGGACCCATGAGACAACAGGAGCAGCAAGTAGGTTTAACTTCACCATTAGAGTTTGATTTCAGTAGCAGTAAGAGATTCCACTGTGTTGCACCAAACCAGCTAAAGTATCCTTTGGAACAATTACTTAGAGCATGATTTGAATAATAAAAAGGAAAGAATGCTAGAATAATAATGCTGCCTCACAGCACTCGGTTATTGGAAGAAAGCTATTCAATTCTCAATTGAGTTGAATTTTACTTGTAAAGAGAGATCTGTTGCGTTATTATTTCAATGCAAAAAGTGGCACAAGAAGTCCAGTGTCCCTTTGTTCCTCTGTGCATTTATTCGTTCTTTCTCTTTTGTTGCCAGGTTGCACGTACAATCAATAACATGCAGCAGCAGATCCAGCAGCACCAGCGCCAGCTGGCCCAGGCCCTGCTTATGAAGCAGCAGCCTCCCCCTCCACATCTCTCTTTGCACCCCTCTGCAGGCAAATCAGCCATGGATAGCTTTTCACCCCATCCCCAGGCTCCCGGCCTACCTGACCTGCAGACCAAAGAGCAACAGTCTTCACCGAACACCTTTGCTCCTTACCCTCTTGGTGAGTGCCCTTCATTAAAGGCATTTGGTGTTGAAAAGACAAAGAATTTGTATTTTACTCTTTCAGTTTTTATGTCCAACTACTTTGTCCAACATGTCTGTCTACTAGCTATACAGAAGAGCCATATTTGTTCACCTCTCCACTGCCTGTGAAAAAGGAGAATAGGGCAAGTGATTAGACATTTCAAAAATGTGACAGGTAAAGAAAAATGAAATGCTTTAACAGCTTCAAAGCAATCTTCCATGTCTACTGTGGCTGATGCAGGATGGCTGATGCAGGAGGTAATAATCTTCCCTTGTATCAAGGGAGACCTAGGTGAAGATCAAGGATCACTTAATCTAAGGAAGGTACTGAAATAAATTGCTTGGGAGGGCTCAGAAATCTTCATCACTGGTCAGTTGTGGTAGGTTGGAGATCACTGAGGTATGATTTCAAGATAATTGATCCAACTYTGAGACAGGTTGAACAGAGCAGCTTGTTTTCTGGGATTGTTTGGTCTATGCCATAGACTTCACTTATGACACAGGGGAATTCATGTAATCTCTTTGTGCCGTTCCTTATGCTCTGTACGACAGAATTGCTGAGCTTTATGTGTCATGTAGCTAATAAAAAGGGAACTCTGACTGCTGTGGGGAGCTGTTATAGCAGGAGTGCTGAAAGGCAAAAGAATTTATGAATTAAGGGCCACCGCTAAGAATTTCCTCTCATATTTCAGCAGTCTGTGATCTGCTAATGCTCACAATTATGTATCTAAAAGAATCCAGGCTCATATCATGGAAGCCTGTCAAAATTCTTCCCTAATTTACATGAACACAGAAATGAAATCTCAGTCTACGTGATTTTATTCTATATATTCAAATATATACAGAAGTAGTATAATGCCTACTCTGATGAATAACAGCTGATTTTCTGTATGCCTGGTAAGTTACTCACTTTGAGGAGTTTTTAATGCTGCCGGCAAGATAAAGTGATCTGCAAGATAAAGGTGTGCCAGGAAGACCTTAGGAATACTTTGGTTTAGCAGCGAAATGCTTCAGATTCTTCGCTAGTTTAAATTTGCATTCCAGTGTGTTCTTACAGAATGCCTTTTCTGGGACAACTGAAGAGACTGAAAGTGGAAATACTGGCAACATTAAAATGTATTTGTATGTTTGGCTTTTTCCTCTTAGCAATGTCTTAAAAATTTCCAAATTTGCTGTAAATTGGTTTCYCACAAAAGCAGATAATTCTGTCAGCAGAATGAAAATGTAAATTACTACAGATATGTAAATATATTTCAAAATCATTGTTTAATAATTCCTTTGACTGCATTTTTAAGTGTGAAAACTTACCTTTCTTTAAGCCACCAGAATATTGTATATATCTAAAAACCTGTTTCCCCATAGCTGGACTGAACCCGAACATGAATGTAAATAACATGGACATTACTGGTGGTTTGTCAGTGAAGGACACTTCTCAGTCCCAGTCTCGCCTTCCTCAGTGGACACACCCCAACTCAATGGATAATCTGTCCAGTGCTGCTTCTCCGCTTGACCAGAACTCCAGCAAGCACGGTGTGTCCGCGGGGCGTTGGGAGGCTTGAGTCACACTGGAGTTGTACTTTTATTTCTGTTTTTATTTTTTCTTTAAGCCCTGATAAAAGGTTATTACAGAGCACCTTTTCAGGCTGTGTTGTTTTTAAATGGTTTCTGTAGTCACACTTAACAGTGCGGAGAAAATCTTCAGTTTCTGCTACTGCCTTTGTGTAAAATTCCTTTTTTTCATTTGGTGAATTTTACTGGTTAGAAAATGGGATTTCAAGTGAAGCAAACCACTAGTGCTGGCGGCGTACACAAACACCTTCCGTAAGCTTCCCTGTACTCCAGATCTACATATCCATGTTCCAAAAATCTTTACATTGCCTTTCTGCCACGTTTTTTTAATACATCTCAATCAAGACCTCATCAACCTTTCACAGCCAGTCAGGCATGAGGGCACAATGGATTGTATAATACATGTAATATATACATGTACTTTGGGAAGTAGGAGCACAGACTTCATAGTGTTATAGAAGTAATTGCTAATCTATTGTGCAATTACTCTTTTTTTTCTTCACATGGGATGAGCTGCTTTAAAAAATACACACATGCATTGTACACATGCACACACCCAAGCACACACACACACACGAAACCACCTGGATTCCAAAGAATTACCTGACAGTTTGAAAAAGCTTTAAAAATAGGTGCTTTTAAATGCATCTGATACCTTTATCCTGACCAGTATCCAATATCCTGAGTCATTTTTTTTCCTAGTCCTTTCAGAACAGGATGCTCCATGAACTTGACTTTATCCTGCATTTTATTACTAGCAGTGCAAAGTGTTTTACCTAGCAGTGTTTTTTTGTTTTTTTCTTGGAAGCAATTGTACTGTTTATGCCAAATTGCTGTTTGATAATTTGGAAGAACCCAACAACTGCCGTTTCAAGTCAACCACACAGGCAGCAATGAATATCTAAGGAAGGGCACAGGGCATTGCCTGCAGCGGTATTTCTTAATATGCTGCCTCAGCAAATTTCCATTTACAGACTTAGTAATGATTTGAATTACTTAGGGTCTTTTTGGCAGTAAACTGATCTGAATTGCTTTAGCTAACCAGAAAGCCTAGATTAATGTACCAGTGGTGCACCCCACAGTTGTAATTCCTAGTAAGGCTGTAAAGCTGTTAAGCCCTGCATGCTGGGTTTCCTTTTTTTTTTTTTTTTTAAGAGATTTGAAAAGAGAAAAGAATATAATAATCAAATATAGATAATACTGAAAAATCAATCCTCTCCTAAGCAACGCTTTTTCATTCCATTCGTTTCAGGTGCTATCCCTGGAGGTTTAAGTATTGGTCCTCCCGGAAAGTCCTCCATTGAAGACTCCTACGGCCGGTATGATCTGATCCAAAACAGTGAGTCACCAGCCAGTCCACCTGTAGCTGTTCCTCACAGCTGGTCACGTGCCAAAACTGATAGTGATAAAATTTCCAACGGCTCCAGCATAAACTGGCCACCAGGTAACAAAACATCTCCTTGAAAACTCTTGCTGGCTTYATCTAATGAACCCTCTTACCTTCTGATAACTCCAGAAGAAGTTAGAATGAAGAATTAGGACCTTATTCTACTATTGGGTTTTTTTTGTTTTTGGAACAGAATTTCATCCAGGAGTGCCATGGAAAGGACTGCAGAACATTGACCCTGAAAATGACCCTGATGTTACTCCTGGGAGCGTTCCGACTGGGCCCACCATAAACACCACCATTCAAGATGTTAATCGCTATCTTCTCAAAAGCGGAGGTAAACACACCTGCTTCTTATAAACTTTCACGTCACTGGAAGTTCTCCTACACCCTGTAATTCGTGACACTTTGTTTTGCACAAGTTTTTGCTGAACATATTGACCAATCTCTTACGCTATTTGAAATAGTCATAAAGTATTAACACTTTCCGCAGCTGTTGCAGATGCAGCAAGCTGCTGTCACACACAGTTGTTACCTCATTAAAAGCTCAAATAGGAAAAGGAATTAGTCCTGTGTTAACCTCAAAATCCTCAAAAAAAAGGGGAATTGGCTTGTGAACTAATATTCCCCAGTACCATTTCCATTTCTTTTGTTCCAGTTGTATTTAGTCCAAAATTAAAAGGGCATTCTCTCTAGTGATAAAATAATAGGGCAATACTGTTTACCAGCTAGAGTGGATCCTGTGAAAGATGGCTTACTTTAATTGTGRTTAGTATGCCACAAGAGACAAGTAATCTGAAGAGCACTGTGGTATGCACAGGAGGATTCCAATCAGGTTGTCAGAAGGATTCGTGAAGATTAAAAATGCATATTTTGTTGGAGTAGTTAAATGAGTGATATCAGCGTATCTTAAAAATCAGAATTGGCCTTGAAACTGGTTTCCAGCTCTGAACTTGTTAGTTCAAGTGGAAGGACATGGAACCTAAGGGAAAGGTGGCATTGGGGTTTCATTGCCTGGAATAATGTGGTGTTGTGTCTCTCACTGGCTTTGAAACTGCCAGAAAGGAGTCTTYATTTAAGCTGAAACATCAAGTATTTATGTGCATGGGTAATGATGAATTGACTTTTAATGACTCCAGTGTACTTTCAGTTGCAGGCAACCCAAAACGTTTGAAGTAATCTTTGCAGTGCTAAACAGAACAGTACGAAAATGTAATTTAACCGAAGTTGAGATCAGACATATCTGAGAAATTCTGCCTTTAGGCCAAAAACATAGCATTGCAGAGCTACACCTCTGTGTCAGATGACAGCTACTGCAGGTCTTATTTCTTTATAGAAGGAGAATGCCTACTAGTTCTGTTGATATATAATCCATCTGTGGAGCGAAGAAATAATTAAACTGCCTAACTGAATGTCAGTAGATGACCTTTGCAGAAGTAAACAGCCTCCAAGAGAAAAAAACTCATGAAAAGGAGTGGCTGTTGGCTTCCTTTCCTCATCTGCTTTTTATCTTTTTAATGCAAATAATATAATTTTAATTAAAGTGTCATTGTTAAATCAGTTTGTGATAGCTGTATAAATCTAGGTGTTTGCATTTTAAAAATCTACAGCGCTCTTGTAAGCACTGCCTCGTATGAGGTAGGGACTTTCCATGGCAGGTTGCCGGGAAGAGACCAGCTTCGAATATTAAACATTCTGCAGAGCAAAGATGGTATTAACAGAGCTGAAAGCTGCTCACGGTGGCATGTGCCGTGCTTGCACTGTGCCCTTAGAAACATACGAAACCTAAGCTTGGCTTTGGCGTGCCCTGATGGCTAACGAAGCTTTACAGGATCATCCGCTACAAGCTAGAAGTCTTAGTCAAATGAAATCAGGATCCTTTCGAGCACTGTGAGCGTACGAGCTGCYGAACCTGGTACAATTCCCTTTCCCTCAGGCTTCCAGAGAGGTGTCTGCACAGGGAATGGGTTATAGCAAGAGAAGACCTTGATATTAGCTATTTTGCTTGGGACTGATGTCTGTTTTGGTTTGTCCCGTGGGACACAGTAAGTCTGGATAGAGTAAAACTTGGGATTTGTTACAGCTGAACATGTAAGCAGTGTTGTTTATTAAACTCTGAGAGAAGAGATTGTCCTTTTATGTTCTCCCTTTTATGTACCTCAGTCCCTCACTCTGTGCCTTTTTCCAGAGAACTAACCTGTTCTTAYTGGTCGGTTGAAGACATTTGAGTATCACAGTATGTCAGTAATGATAAATCACCTGAGACACACACTTAGTTTTTGCTGGTGACTAGAGAGAGCACTTCTAGCTGTTTTGGTCTTTATAATGAAGATATTTTATGTTCAGTTTCTTTCATTTGCTGCCGGTTAGGAAACTGTATGTATGCTTAGATAGATTCTCAGATTGTAAGTGATTTACCAAAATGGTTTCAGGCTATTTCCTGTAATGTTACTAGTTTAGAAAGAGACTGCTAAAATATATCTTTGTTTCACCATAAGTCTACAAAAAATAAAGATCTTTGTGGGCTTCAGAATGTGGAAGTGCTTACCTCAAGTAGTTTAGGACAAATCACCCGTGGTAAGAGGTTACTTTATCATATGCATCTATGCTCATCTACAGTTGCCATTGCTCAAGTCAGCTGGTAAAGAGCCTTTATAAGTAATGCCTGTTCCATGAGACTAAGCAATTTAACACTGATATTTTAGAGTCGTGCATATTAAAGGTAATGCAAGATTTGTGTTCCGCACAGGCACTAATACATTTGCAACTATGGCAGCTTTCTTTTCCACTAAAGACTTCTACTTCACTTTATCATGCTTTCTATAACATTTCATTCCTAGAATTCAGAGACTAGGCAATTCAGGAAAATAACTTGCATGGTTTGTATTTGCACACGATCGAGTTGCTTGTGTCACACCGATCCTCATTATGCCCATCTTTCTTAGCTGCTTCTTTGCTGGTTCTGCAGGGTCATCCCCAACATCATCTCAGAATGCCACGCTGCCTTCATCGAGTGCCTGGCCGCTTAGTGCCTCCGGCTACAGTAGCTCTTTCAGCAGCATTGCATCCGCACCTAGCATTGCAGGTACGAAAAATGGCCTTTCTACTTTCCCATTCCTCCGCATTCTGGGAAAAGGCCCTAGAAAAATGCTCCTTCCCAGTGCTTACTGTAGTAGTACTACTATTGACACAAGCAGGTTTTTTAAGTCCCGTGGTAGGTAGGCAGCCCCTGGCAGCTCTTGGGCGCTGAGCGTTTTATGGCATGCCTGGAATTGTGCTAAGGAAAAGTGTATTTACTCCATGTGCTGCCATATGTTGTCACTGTGGGTTGTTACCTAGATCTCTTAATTACAGTTTCCATTGCAGCTTTGAGGGAGGTATGTCCTATTGTATAGGACTTCAGTAGTAACACTGTTTTTAGAACCTTCCAGTAAGCACAGTTCTGAAATAATTGCTAATAAATTCGTATTTAAAGCTGAACCATCTTTGACTTGGGAAAAAGTTTAGAAGGAGGTGCTCCGTTGGGRAGGGGTTGTTTGTTTGTTTGCTTTAAGAAGCTTCCTGAAGAACAGGTTTATTCTGTAGGCGTGTCCTCTTAGTTAAGTAGATTAAGCATATGTTTAGAAGTCTTTAAATAGCCAGTCCAAAGCCTGATGCACCCTATATGCCTGAGCTTGCAAATGGTCTAGATAACGTGACTTGACCCAAGCTTTTAAATGAGCTGTTAATTCTGAAACCTCTCTCTGCAAGTCACAGAAACTTTGGTTGCTAGCTGGCTTCCTAAATGTCTAATTTATCCCATTAGGAAAATGTACAGGGGCTGTTGCATGGATTTTATTATCAGTATTGTATTTAATGAAAGAAAACCCTCTGCTTTGAATAGATGAATCTGCAACCTCCAGGTCAAA
The DNA here is from genome assembly GCA_003342815.1 of Eudromia elegans. NCBI lineage: Eukaryota > Metazoa > Chordata > Aves > Tinamiformes > Tinamidae > Eudromia > Eudromia elegans. The sequence goes on along the minus strand of PTEX01000239.1, from coordinate 633,818 downwards.
CTGGAGGTATGCTCTCAGAAAACAAAAACCTTTTATTTGAAAGGATTTGCTCCAGTGAAAGCAAAGAAAATGAAAGTGGTGGTTTGCTCTTCTTCTAAACACTATGCATTTCTGCTTTATTTGCTATTATTTTTTTACAATCTCATCTAATCTTTTTGTTAACCCTATGAGAAGCAGTGGCATAGCAACATCTAATCTGTAGTAATGTGCACATATCATACATTGAACTGCAAGCAGAGCTTCTCTGAGTTCTAAAAATTAGGCTGCTTCCTTCCCCTGCCCCCCTTTTGTCTCCTGTTGATATCTCAGTCATCATTGCTAAATGCTTTTTGTTACTATAGTTTGCAAAAAGGCAGAGGACTGGTTGCCCTCTTGCTCAAATTATTATAGTTCAATATAAAATCATAATATAAATAGTAAAATTGAGGCCATGGCTTAGTGATTGGTAAATTAGGCTCAAGAGGTGCTACCAAAAACTCTGCGCCTAACTGCAAAGCACTTACTCTGCTGCTTCAAATCTGGTTTTAAAAAATTTTGAGAGTCAGTTTTGCATCTTGACCTTGGGCAGACCAATTCCTTGCTGCAGATGACAGAAAGGTATTGAGCCAGCATAAATCCAACAGTTCTGCTGTGGCAGAGGGTGCAGCGCTGCGGCCATCGCAGTCCCCTCTGGTCACCCGTGTGCTGCTGGTGGCAGTGACAGTGGGACTGTGCTATGACAGGGCAACTGAAGCCTCTATTTTGAGAACATGTGTTGTTACAAGCAAGAAAGGCAGGAGGTGCAAATCCAGAGGTGAGGTGTTTCTGTGGGGTCTGTAAATTGACACAATTTGTGTGAAGCTCTGAATGCAAAATTGTACTTTTTATTCTCATGTTTGTCTTCTGTTTTAATAAAGCTCCAAAATTGCTTTATTTTAGATAAAATGAGCGGGGTACAAAAAGTGGTTAAATTCTGTTCAACCTGTGTGAGAGAGAATTTTAAAGTTTCACTTTGAGTTTGATGAAATTAGATTCCAGATGCTTAGTCTATCCTTTAGTCTTTTTTCTGTTGTCCAGTCTTTTATGAGAAAGAGAAATCGTAGGAGGTAGAAAAAAGAGGACTATATATAAAGTATACAGAATAAAAGATGTACAAAATTATTTGAAAATGTGAATAGTAGTATAGGTAAATTCAGTGGGAGTAGGATTTATGCCTTTTATTCCATTTCTCTTCTACACAGATGGAAAAAGCACAGTTGTTGCAGAAGCCTGAAGATTACCCATCCCATTTAGTTTCAACCCTTGTTGCTAACTAAGAATACATGGGGTTTTTTTTCTGTTGCAGGTAAATTGTCAGACATCAAGTCGACATGGTCCTCTGGCCCAATCTCTCACACGCAAGCCTCTTTGTCCCATGAACTATGGAAGGTACCCAGAAACACTACTGCTCCTACAAGACCACCTCCGGGCTTAACCAACACCAAGCCGTCGTCTACTTGGGGTGCCAGTCCACTGGGTTGGACCAGCTCTTACTCCTCCGGTACTTCTGAATTCTGTATTTTATCTTAATGCAATGCCTTCGTTTCGTAGCTGTTCACGTTCATTCTGTGTGGTACAGCAGGCCAGCACCCCAGAGCTCCAGATTAGACTGCAAGGTTGCATCTGTTTCGGGGTGGAGCATACACTTATTTTACATAGGATAGGGTATAAATTGAAGTGTCATCAGTCAGATGATGATATTAGTAATTTTACCAATGAATTGCCAAATAATTTCACTCCAACAAGGTTTTTTTTCCATTTGTTTACTTTTAAAAATAGCTTTTGAATACATTGGTGTGGATATGAAGCATTTAGGACCTGAGGATTGCCATATTTTTTTGGTGCAGTCTCTTTCTTTAGGTGCGATTCCTTTATTTAATTACAAATTAGAGAAATTATGAATATGGCTCTGTCAACACGTGTCGTGCTTGTTTACGATGTGTTATCTGCTCCAAAATAAATGTTCCACCTATTTTATCCAGCTGTTTTATTAGTCTGGCCTCAGTGAGCTTGGAATTGAATGTTGCTCCCTGCTGTTGCTATTTTTTTGGTGTGGTTTTCATGGTTTTGTGTCTGCTTTTCTCATTCAAACCCCACCTGGTGGGCACGTAGTGCTGGTGCCCAGATCCTCTCGGGCGCCTGAGTGTGGTCATCCACGTGACTGGAGGAGTACTGCGGTTTTTCAAGTGCCACTAATAAATGTCAAACCTGTTCAGGTTCTCATTGTAAAGCACCAGGCTGAGCTCGGAAAAGCAGGTTTCGTCAGTTGTATCCTGGGATCTTTAATCTGAACGTTGTCAGTGTGGAAATATCTGTTTTGAAAACGTTCATATACAGCAGTGTATCACTGGGAGGACAGCAGAGTGCTGCAGTGCTATAAAATCCATAATGGCAGGAGCAGTCTGAGCTTGGCCATCTGAAGAGCTTTTAAAAGGTTCCTTCGGGTTTAACCCTGCCGTAGCCTGCAGATGCAGTTGGTGGCAGCGATGTACCTGCATCCACTTGTTTTCTAGTGGCTGTTTTGGGAATGTGACAAATGCCACAGATCTTTTAAACATAACAGAACAGAAGGAAAACAGAACAGTTTTCATTCAGCAACTGTTCATTTCAGAGAAGAAAATAAGGCAACATGGGCGTAAACTGTTGTTAATTTGGTTGTCAGTAGCAATCACACTTGCTACTGTGTTGCAATTCCAGATTAGTTTCCTTACTGCAATGTGCTGTCTGTATCATGGCAAAATATTTTATTTGCCGTTTTGTAGGTTCTGCATGGAGTACTGACAGCTCAGGAAGAACAAGCAGCTGGCTGGTTCTTCGAAACCTCACACCCCAGGTAGGTAAATGCAATTATGTGGAGCTGGGTATGAAAGAAAACCTGTTATGCTTAAGAAATGGTGGGAAGAACACTTAACAACCTTGGTCCTTCAGTTTATTTGAAAGGAAATATATTATTCCGCATTTGTTATGAGTGTCTGTCTTCTACGAGGAATCAATAAAGCTCTTACAGAGTGAGTCAAATGTGACCTTCAAGAGTATGTAATTAGTCATTCTTTGTACGCAAATTATGCATTTGTGTAAGTTTGGAAGTGAATGATGCCTTAAGGCAGATTCAGAGATTTAAGCTCTGTTTCCCGTGGATTTTTCTCTTGAGTCTGTTGAATCCTCTCACCCTCCCCACAGGTTCCTTTATTCGTAAGGAGGAACATAAGCCCAAAAGCAATGAATGTAGACATCCAAAATTATATAGAAAAGAAAATGTTACATTTATGAACAGTTTGTTTTTCCTTTGACTTATCCAAAGACTTTTTATGATAAATACAGCTAGTATCACCAGAGCTTGGAAATTTTGTGCCCTAGACTGTGGAGAAGTCTTGAAAGGACAAGATGTCTCACTTTGGACATCTTGTCAAGACAGTCTATAGCTAAGTGATGTTGGAGAATGATTTTTTTTTTCCTTTTAGGTACACTTCTTTACTTGCAGAGTTGTTTGATTAGCAAGCATTGCAGCTAAAGTCCCCAAATGCAAATAACCCTTTGTTCTTACCAGATCGATGGTTCCACGCTGCGGACACTGTGTTTGCAGCATGGCCCTCTAATAACATTCCACCTGAACCTGACCCAAGGGAACGCTGTGGTCCGATACAGTTCCAAGGAAGAGGCGGCCAAGGCCCAGAAGTCTCTGCACATGTACGTTTTTGCCCTGTCTTTCCATAGTTACAAAGCCAGATGTATCTCAGAATGTATTTTTTTAAGTATTTGTTTGCTAGGATTCAGAGTTGTGCAACTGTTGTATCTTGTGATACAAACACATAGGAATTAAACTCAATGCTAGAGAAAAGTGAGGTTTCAGGAAATTTAAAAAGATTTTAAAAAGCCTTCCACTTTTCAGGATGAGCAGAGAGTTGCACTGAAACATGAGTCAGTTGGCAGCTTTTCGTCTAGTTAGTTGATCTTAAAACATGCACCAAGCTGCTGGATCCGTTCAGGATCTAGATACCGAGACGTGCTCGAGGAGGGCGAGTGAAGGGGCCGAGGCGAGGGGCTGGGGTGCGCGGGGCGCTCAGCGGGCGGCTCTGGGGCTCCGCGCCGAGGCGGCCGGCGCCGTGATGGCGGCCGCGCTCACCCCTTGCTCTCGCCCCGCCAGGTGCGTCCTGGGCAACACGACCATCCTGGCGGAGTTCGCCGGAGAGGAGGAGGTGAACCGCTTCCTGGCGCAGGGGCAGCCGCTGCCGCCCACCTCCGGCTGGCAGTCGGGCGGCGGCGGCCAGGGCCGCCTGGGCTCCGGCGGCGGCCACGGGCTGGTGCGCGGCGACGGCGGCCACTGGCCCGCGCCGTGCCTGGGCGGCAAGGGCAGCAGCGACCTGCTGTGGGGCAGCGTGCCCCAGTACTCGAGCAGCCTGTGGGGCCCGCCCAGCGGTGACGACGGGCGCGTCATCGGCAGCCCCACGCCGCTCAACACGCTGCTCCCCGGGGACCTCCTCAGCGGCGAGTCCATCTAGGAGGGCGGCGGCGGGAGCGGCCCGCGGCGGAAGGCACAATCAGCAGCACTAACGGAGAGACGACAGGAACGGCAGCAACAAACACAAAAACGGAGAAAAACAAACAAACAAAAACTGTCGGAACCCTTTCCAGTCCCGGGCTTGGCGAAGAACCCAGCTTTAACAGACGAGACTGGCAGCCCTGGTTTTTTTTCAGTACCTCTATCCAGTATCGAAGCTGAGACTGCAGAAGCCCTTGTGAACTGTTAAGGCAACAGTATGGGCTGGTTTTGGTCAGTGTCCCGTGCTAGCGACACGTTCTATTCCCTGTCCCCCGCCCCACCTCAACGGCTTTTTCGTTTGGTTGGTTTTGTTTCACGTTGTCCTTTTTTTTATTATTTTTTCCTGTTCATACGGTGATATTTTACAAACCGAGTGTAAAAGCTGCTTAGAATAGGTATATCATGAAGGGCACTTTTCAGAATTGGGGCTGGAAAGGGTTATTTTGTCAACACGGGATGGGGAGGGCTGGGGTGGGGGGGACTCGAGGCTGTTTAAGCAGGAGCCTGTGACTCTTATGCACATTACGGAGGCGGACCCAGTAATCAGAGGGGCGGAGTGCGATGTGCCGCGCGCGCGGCAGGAGGCTGCGGCCCCTGTGGACTGTGCAGGAGGGAGCGGGCGGCGCTCTCTGTCCACTGCTCCCATGGATCTGCCTATGCACATTACCCTTGTTTTCATGACGTTTTTTTTCCATGGCATTTTTTTAATCCCCCCAAAATCTTAAAAAAAGTTTAAAAAAAAACAAAAAGGAAAAAAACACAAAAAAGAAAAAAAAACATATCAAACATGCAAATATACTTGAATCCAGCAGGCCAATAACAAAATGTGAACATTTTCTAAGTCTAATTATTACACTTCCAGGTTGGCATCAGTACACAAAAAAACAGGCTCTAAGGATTTCTTTTTTTAAGTTCAGACTCTGTGTTTTGTCGGGACAGACGTGTGTGTGTGCGTGTGTTTGTGCGTGCGGCCGCGTGGGTTTTAACTGAAAAAGTGTGAACTTCTCAACTTCCTTTTATTCAGTATATGCTTTTTGTTTGCTCATTGGTCAAATGTTTAATTGTTATTAGCKTCTAACTTTGCACTGAGTGTCCGCAGCCCTTCTTGTAGCTAATCCTATGATGTTAAAAAGAAAAAAAAAAAAACACAAACTGATAGAAGGGGCCGGCGACAATTCACGTGTAAATGTTTACTCAAGGACTCTTACCGCATTTTAAAAATTACAGTGTGTATCTCTGGAGAATAATATGTATATCTACCTTTAGCGGCTTTTTATTGTGGACTAATGCAAGAAAATTATTACCGGAGTATTGCACCGTTTTTTCCATTCAGAATATAAAGTTTAAAGAAAAAAAATACTCTTGTTGAACTGTGGCCATAGATAATTGTAAAGAATGGATAGTTCCCTTGCAAGCAGGAACAGAAACAAGCACTTGGACATAGGTTTTGACTGCTTTTGGAGGAGCCAGGAGTTTTGGCTCCTGCCTGTTTACAGACTTTTTTTCTCTTTCAAACTTTAACATAAAAAAAAGGAATTAAAAAAGAAAAAAAAAAAGAAAAAGAAAAAAAAGACTTCCATCGTAAAGAAAACTATTTTCAGAATGAAGATATGCTACTTCAGAGCTCTGGGATTGAACAGTGTTGTTGTATTATTCTTTTCTTTGGCCATTGCTGTGTACTCTTTTTGTTGTTGTTTTCCTCCTCTTCGTCAAAGTGGCGAAAACTTTGTGATCACTATCTTGCACATGGTGGAAGATGTCTCAGGAAAGCCGGGTTTCCCGAG
>PTEX01000239.1:571959-627431 GCA_003342815.1 Eudromia elegans | reverse complement strand
AAAAAAAAAAAAAAAAAAAAAGACAGTAAGAAAGAAGAAAATACCTAATCTAATGTGTAGCAGTTACATATTTACCAAATAATGGACTCAAAAGAAATAGATGTTTGAAGAGTGCTTTATATATTAAAAAAATTGCTTTATGTTTAAAAAAAAAATCAATGTTTTGATTGTTTTGAAAGGAAGAAAGACAATGGAATAACATACACGTCAAGTATGTTTAAAAATTATATGAACATTGTGCTCCCTGCCTGCTTGGATCAGGAAACTTGTGCATTACTTCTTCTTTGTTTTTGTTTTTTTGTTATTTTTTGTTTTGGAAGATTAGCTTTTTAATGGTTTTATCAGATTTAAAGGGTCCTGCAAGATTGCAAATTAACAAAAGCTGGTTTTATGGAGGATCATGAACTATGCACAAACTGGGTTCAAGACTTGTTTTCTCTCTCTCTCTCTCTCTCTCTCTCTCTCTCTCTCCAGTTTTCATAGTGTATTTAGCTGAATAACCTTTCCTCAGAGTAATTGCATCTCATTGCCATTACACGCCTCCTACATATATATTTTATATATCTATATATACACACACACACTCTTATATAAAATATGTATGTGTGTATGTGCGTGTTTACATACAATTTTCCATGCTGAAGTTTAGCATTGAGTTGTAGAAAAACTCCTGGTATTTTAAAATTGGGAATGAAAATTGAAATTTCTGTTTGGGGGGGAGGGGGGACTTTTTTTTTTTTTTGCCTTTCCTTTGGATTAAACATGTCTGTAACTCTGAGATTTAAAAAAAAGAAATGTGGCTTTTAATGTTATTTCTCCTCATAGAATGTGATTGTTAAAAGAACATGCACCGAAAGTTGCTTTCAAGAGTACGAAGATTCTTTGAAACTTAATAAATTGCAGTTTTTTCTTGGCTGTTCAAATAATGTGTATTTTTCTTTGCTGCAGGGGATGATGAGATTGTTTTTGTTGAATCTGCTGCGATATGTCACGGAGAAACTGTAACCGTTTTAATATGGCCGGGAGGTTTAGCCACGGCCTCGGGGCTGCGCTTGCGTCAGCTCCTCCCGCTTGTGCTTTGGCTCTCACATCCAGCCTCACGATGTGTGAAAACGCAGCAGTCCTTGGTTTTGGTGTTGGAATCCTTGGTTTTGGTGTTCATGCCTTTCTCTAGCAATATGGTAGATGAGCAGTTGTTAATGCTTCGAATATTGACACCGTGGAGGCGATGGGTCCATCAAGCCCGAGGTCACTCTGGGTCAGCCCCCATGTTTTGGACCAAGAAGTCTTTTGGATCTAAACTGTTAGACTAAATTTTTAGGAGATGGGCAAATTGCCTTTAAATAAAATACGACAGACATAAAAGATACTCGAAGATTGGCCTTTCAGGCTTGAAAGTCCAGGGAGATGCTTACAATAGGGAGCACTGGGCGCAGGGGTGAGGCTCCGAGTGAGAGCAGGAGGAGGGACCAGCCTTGCTCCATCTCATCTAGTGATGAGTTTAGTCTTCATTTCACCTCCAAAACACCAATATATCCATAAAACCTCCTCTGTCCCTCAGTGGCTCCATGGTGATGTCCGTGGTAGCTCTGGTTGCAGGTTTGGGGTGGGTAACGGTGGTGCCCAGGGTCACTCTTCGTTTGAGAAGGCGGAGGAGCTGCCCTGGAGAGCTGGCTTGGGGCAGGCAACTCACAGCCGTGACCTGCTCCGCTGCCGGCGGGCTCCAGCCCGGCACTCTGGCCTGCGTATTATGCAGCTAAATGGCATTAAAATGATTTGTTGATTCACTGTGAACTGCCTCCCTTCCCCTCCCCTCCCTGTCCCTCCGTTCTTAATCCATAGTGAAATTCTTGAAAGAGAGATGACCTTTCTTCGTGTCCCTCCTTGGGCTTTGCTGGAAGCCTGTTGGGTTTGGTGTCCTTGGGCTTTGTTTGAAGCAGACATCTGAGTCCTTTGCAGAGCTTAAGCTGTCGGGAGCTTTGGTCTTCTCTGAGGTTGGCAGAGGGGGCTTTATGTAAACCAGATGTGCTCTCAAAATCTAGCATCCCTCATGGTGAACTGACAGAAATATGGCTGAAATAACAGCTTTGGGAAAGGGAAAAAAAAGATCCTTTTAGTGCTTGCGTTGACTTCGTGTCCATGTCGTACACTTGTCTGCTCTAATGATAGCAAGTATTTCTTAAGTTGTAAAGACAGCGCCTGAAGCTGAGGATGATCCTGATGTCTCTAGGATCTTCACAAGGGAACGTGTTCTGAGAACTTGTGTTTTGTGTGTGTTGCATTTACTGTGTCCTCCTCGGCACTTGCACTGCGTGGCTCCCGTGTGCCGGGCCGAGGGGGCCCCTCGCGGAGGCGTGGGACGCCGTTGAGCGCCTCCTTAGTGACCTGGCTCGTCTGTGGGTGGCACGGCCGGAGCAGACTGTTTTGCTGCTTCCGCTCTAAAAATATATTTCCATTTTTGGTAATCCAATATATGATTGTACATATGAAGCAGCTTTTTAATTAAACACAACAAAAACGTATGTGCATTTCTGTATATGTTAAGAACTGTTGGGGTTGGAAGAGCCTGGAAACAGAATRGAAATCCTGCCGTGCTTTGGGCCCCGGGCAGCAGTAGCATGAGCTGCACTGGGCCGGGGCCGGGTCTGGGCCGTGCGTTGGGCCTGGCCGCAGCGCACGGTGCAACGCCGCTCCCTGGGCGGCTCCCCCGGTGCCTCGCGTCGCTGCCGAGGCAGCAACGCTCCCGTAAGCCCCGCCGCGGCCRTCCACAGGCCGACTCCTGCTGCCGAAGCGGCCGCCTGCGGGACGGGACTCGCCCTCCCGCTGCTGCTCTGCTCCGAGGACCCGCCTGTGCCCTCGGTGCCGCCTGTGCCCCCCGTGTCGGCGCCCTGCACCCGGGGCCATTGGGAGGAAGGCACCTGCACGTCTTCTCTGGTGGAAGGGTGGCCCCGGCGCAGGCAAGATCTCCGCGTCGTTGTCCTGCTCCGGAGCGGGATCTCGTCTGGCCGCTGTCGAGCGCCGCTGCCCTCGCAGGAGCTGCGTGAGCACGCACTGCCGCCGCCACCGCCCTGAGGAGACCCCTGAGCTGCTGGGCATGGGGATTTAACAAATCACTGTTCTAAGTGTTCGTTTTCATTATTTTGAGGGGATGAAGTTGATAATTCAAAACTCCTTTATAATGTTTCCACACTTCTGACCGTTTTCCCTGAACTTTTTGCTCACTATTGGAAAGGTGCCCTGGAGCAGATGAGACCTTTTTTACGGACTGTGTTGGAAAGGAGAAGACTCTGGGTCTTTTTTGCAGCAAGTCCTGTTGTTTTGGTTACAGGACTAATGGCCCTTTATTGTGTTCACCTCTCTGTCCCCAAAGGAGTAGGAAAAATGTGTCCAGCCTCAGGACTAAGCAGGGACAACAAGGCCCGGCAGGGACAAGGGCTCCCAGGGAGGCGCGAGGAGCTGTTGCCTCTTGCGGTTTGGTTTGGCTGTCGGTGAGTTAGAACTGCCGCAGCAAGGAAACGCTTCTGTGAACGGCCTGGTCGTTTCCTGCTCTCCTTGGGCGGCCTGGCCCTTTCTTGCTCCCTGTCGCTCAGTGAGATGCAGGTCACAGTAGCCTGGATGGGGCTGAGGTTTCCAAATCATTTCCTCATCCAGTAGAGTTGAAGGGGAAGACACTGAGCAATTATAAGATAAAACATGAGGCATAGAGTGACCAGGAGGAAGGAAGTTTTGCTTGTTACTAATACGAGAGGGCAAGGAGAGTAGGTGAGAGGGAAAGGGAAGAGGAAAGCACCTCAAAATAGCAGGTTCTCAGCTTGAAGCTTGAAGAGAGTCTAGTTTAGGGCTACTTGCGCAGTGTGGGAGCACCATGGCCAGCAAGCCGGGTCCCCAGCAGCTTTCTGGAGAAAAAGAATCTCTCCCTCCCTCCCTAACGCGGGCGCTGACGTCTCCCCGGCATGCGGCCGCCCACGGCTGGCGCTGCCTGCCCTGGCGTTCGTCCACGGTGTGCGTTTCTGGTAGCGCTTCCTTGTTCCCTGCACAAGGGCAGGAGGAAGAAGCTCCAACCGTGAGGGAAGGTAGAGCGGACCTGCAGCTCTTCCCCAGCTGCACGTCTAGGACAGAGCTGCAGCCGGGTTTTGAGGGAGGTAACGGCCACTTGTACAAAACAAGGAGATTAATTCAGCCTAAAAAAACATACATGGCCTTGTTCTTTGCAGTCTGGTCAGGCAATACTGAGGTTCCTTATAGCAAATATGGAAGTCTGGTCATCTTTGGTGAGTAATCATCTGGAGATCGTGACTCTGGAAGGAGGGTTTGGAGGTTGCCCTGGTTTGGTATCCATGGATTCACCTGTGTCTGCCAGCCCAGCTTCTGCTCTTTCTCTAGCCAGTGTCTGTAATTTTTCACTGTTAAAGAGAATTTTGGGGAAAACTTCTGTGTTGAGGCTCCCTGGAGGATGTCTAAACCACTGAGGGGGTTCCCCAAGGGCCATTGCCAGAGAGCAGGTCAGTTGTCTTCTTCTGAGCTTGTATTGAAGCACATGGGCAGTTACAGCTCCATGCAAGATCAGGGGGTGCCTGAGCTGAACCCGGGAGCACTGGGGTTTGCTGACACAAGGCCTGAGCTCCAGGGCCCCAGCAGGCACCAGGCCCTGCAGGGGGTGCGATGGGAGAAGAGCCCCCGCCCAGCCGGCCCTGCCTGTCTGCAGGCACCGCCCAGGCCGCTCTGCGTTTCRTATTGCCTGGCCTGAAGGCTGCCCCTTGAAAGGGACAGGCGACAAACCCAAGTTCACTCATGCTCCTAAACGTAGGGCTTCAGTTTCCAAACACCTTTGTTTCAAGCAAATTTTCCCTGCGTCTTTACCCTGTTCTTTGTCATTTGAGAGGTCACTCATAGCCCAAGTGCTGTAAATCTGCCTTAGCAAGTGCTGCTTCTTCCCCCCTGCCTGGCTCTGCAGCAGGAGGTACAGATCCACGAGGTCTTGGAGGCCCCATTTTGCAGACAGGTCAGTGTTGGGTTTCCTCTTTTACCTCGGAAGGAAATCCCCATGGAGCGGCAGCTCCCGCAGGGTGAGCTGGTGGTGTCGGGGTGCGGCGCGCCCAGGTGCCCCGCAGCCGCCATGGGAAGAATAGCTCAGCCACCTGTGCACATTGGAAACTAAAATTGTACTCGCATGTAAATGGTACTCACATGTAAACGGCTTCATAGTCTGATCTCTTTTCAGGAAAAAAAAGGAGAGAGAGAGACTCACCTTAAAAAATACMCAATTCTCTTCTTTTGGGAACAGTTTGTAAAATTAAATAATAAATGCTATTCCTGTTCTGCCCCCTTCCAGCTCATGAAAAGCATTTGATGCCTTCCTAAACTGCCCTCTTCTCTGCAGTATGAAATGGGAGAAAGTGGCTGTCTTTTACAAAATGTCCCCAGCTGCAATTTGTGATTTCTGCCACGAGACGGTGCAAAGAAGTCACTGCACTCGCGGCTGCCGCGCGCGAGGATGAGACAGGGCCGCCGGCTGCAGGCCCCATGTTCGGGGCATCACTGGGGTCTGCGTGGCCGTGGGGGGCTCCGCTGTAGCAGCTTATGGTGCAGCTTGCAGTGCAGCTTGCGGTGCAGCTTGGTRTGCAGATCACCGTGCAGCTCGCAGCACTGCTTGGCTGCTCACAGTGCAGCTACAATACTGCTCATGGTGCGGCTCACGGTGCAGCTCATGGTGCTGCTTGTGATGCTGCTCACAGTTCAGCTCACGGTGCAGCTCGCGGTGCTGCTTGGCTGCTTGCAGCACAGGTCACTGTGCAGATCATGATGCTGCTCGCGGGTGCAACTCGACTTTCAGTGCAGCTCAGGGTGCAGCTTGCAGCACTGCTCACTGCAGCTAATGGTGCTGCTCACGGTGCTGCCCATAGTGCAGTTAATGGTGCTGCCCATAGTGCTGCTCATGATGCTGCTCATGATGGTGCTGCTCACAGTGCAGCTTGTGGCGCTGCTCACAGTGCAGCTAACGGTGCTGCTCAGCTGCTCCGCRCACGGGGCCTGGCAGCCCGCAGCGTACAGGGGCACAGCCCAAGGGCCRAGGTCTTCACCGTTTCCACCCAAGGTTTGCTGGTAGGGAGGATTTCCTCTCCGTGGGACCTGGCTCGATACAGAAAGCAGCCTAAGAGCAGGGAGGGCTGGGAAGGCTCCAGGCTGCAGCACCTCGGTCTGGAGAGCACGGCCGAGGTGTGGGCTGCTCTGTTTGCTAGAGCGTCCCCCCATCAATGACCCCCGTGAGCAGCCGCGGCACGTCCTTGAGCACAGAGCCGGCAGAGGTGGCGGCTTCCCCAATGCATCCCGCTGCCCGGAGCCTCCTTAGGCCCCAGAGGTGGGAAGGCCCTGCCACTGCCAGGGCCGCACCCTAGCAGGACGCAGCGGGAGGTGGCAGCGGCTGCAGTGTCCGCTGCAGCCACACGTCCCGAGGGAGGATCCTGTGGAGGGGAGAGGGAGGCCCCCGCACCGCTGCGGGACCCGCACACGGCAGGACCTTTCCCAAGCTCTCCAGCACGGGGCAAGCAAGCGGCGCAGGCTGCTCCGGCTCGTAGCGACTTGCAGTGCAGCCCGGGCTCCTTCCATGCTGYGCCTGCAGCTCCGTGTGCCCCAGCCATGGGACACTCCCTTCCTGCAGCCGCTCCTCTGTGCCCAGGCAGTGACGGGGTCCAGAGCGGGGGCTCGGCAGGCCCGGGCAGGGCCAGGAGAGGGCATCCTCACCTCGCTTTTGGGGACAGAGCCCAACTAAGCCCTTGCCTGGGGCCGGGGCACCGCGGGACCTGGGCAGGTGGCACCAAGAGGCCCCTTGGTTTCCCCGTGTGTCTGAGCACGGAGCACTGAATGCTGGCGGTGCTGGGAGGTCCCCAGGCATCGCGTGCCGACCATGCGCTCGGAGCAGTCAGAGTGCCCGGGAAGGACCTGCACGTTCACACTCTGCTAGCGGCCTTGGGGAGTCACTCCTGCCGGCAAGAGCCGCTGTCCTGGGCCTGCTGCAGGCCCTRGCACTCAGAGCTGCCCTGGACGTGCCCTGTGGGCCCCCGAGGGTCTCATCCCCCTGCTAGCAGACGCACGTGGCTCTGTCATTGCCTGTTCTGCTGCCTTCTGCCCTTTGCCTTGAGGAGCAAACAAGGACACAGGGCAGCTGCTCGCGGGGGTGATGGGAACCGCCTCTCCATCCTGCCTGGGGAGAATGGAGACACCGGTGCCCGGTGGCCTCCTTTCGCGGGGGTTAATCCTGCGACCAGCCCTGCTGGCTCCCGGTGCGATGCCCGGGTGAGGGGCTGGCCGTGCAGCCCTGGCATGGCCCCAGGAGACCTGCACAGAGAGGAGCCTTTCCAAACATGGCACCCACAGCTGTCCCGTCCCCAGGGGATGCCAAAGCCTTGGAGCACCTTGGGGCGGCTCTTTGCTGACTTTTAATATCCTTGTGGGTCGATGTGGCCGCAGGACAGGGTAAGAGCTGGCTCCCGCAAAGAGCGACTGCACAAGAGGGAGCGRGAGTCGGTGCATGGGAGAGGTGGAAAGCCCGGCTCCAGGGTGCGAGTCCCCCTGCTTTTACCAGTTCTGCCTAACATGTTTATGGTTTTACTTTGTCAGCTCAGTTTAAGGGCTGCTGTCATGTTTTCCTCTTTGAGGTCAGTGGGGCTGTTTTATTTCTGGTTACTCACTGCTTGGTGAAATGTTAGTGGATAAATGGGGGAGATGGTAATGGTGCCGGTGCTGGAGACGTGGCCGCCCATGCCAGGACGGTCCCAATACGGGTGGCGCATGGAGCAGGGAAAGCAAACGCCACGACAAGGGGGCCGTGTGTCAAACAGCTCTATCGTTTTGAAACATGGAAACAAGAAACCCACCCATTCTCAGGCTGCACTTTGCAACAACGTGTTTATTGGGGACGCTTGAAAAACCAAACACAAAGTAGAAACAGAAAACAAGATGCATAGACTGCCCTACCACATGTTCTACGGCCCTACCTGAAGTACAAAATCAAGACTACTTTGGAGACTGGTTCGGTTGTTGTACGCGGCGCTGGCAGCACCGCGTGGAAGGTGCAGGCGCGAGGGGCGAGGTGGAGCCGGAGGGACGAGGTGGAGCCACACAGCCCCTGCTTCCCGATGCATGCGGCGGATGCCGGCGCAGGTCCCTTCCCGGCGCGCCGGGCGCCCGTCCTGGCCCTCCCCTGCCAGGGGGCCTCTCTGCAGCATTCCCCGCCCATYGCGCCTGGCGTATCTGCAGCTTCTCACCTGCGCTTCCCGCCTGTTGGGAAACCCACACTGCTCCGGTGCCAAATTGAAGCCCCCGGCATCCCTTCCGAGTCCCTCCTCCATTGCATGGACAAACCTAGCCAGTCCCAACGGGCTGGGTGGGGAAGAGGAGGGCAGGGGTGGGAGGGAGCGAGGTTGGTTTGGCAGGGGCAGCGCCGCTCTCCACCCGGCCCACCTGAGTTCCCAGCCGGCGCCACTGGTGCCCGCGGCTGCCTCSGGCCCTCAGCACACACTGCAGCTGTTGGTCTTGTTCATGGGGGGCCTCAGCACGGGCTCCTTGGGGAAGGTCTCCCTGCGCTTGCAGAGGGCCGGGCTGAGGCGGCTGGGCAGCTGGGCTTGCTGCAGCAGCTCCCTGAACACCTCCAGCACATTCTCGTTGTCCTTGGCCGACGTCTCCACAAAGCGGCTGTTCCAGTCCAGCTCCACCAGTGACAGGGCGTCCTCCACCGGGACCTGCCGCTCGCCGCCGCTCTCCGCCTTGTTGCCCACCACCACGATAGGAGGGAACTTGTCCTCCTTCAGCTCCAAGATCTCCTCCCGCAAGCTCTTGACGCTCTCAAAGGACTCGGCATCATCTACGGCATAGACCAGGGCGAAGGCATCGCTGTTCTGGATCGAGAGCTTCCTCATGGCTGGGAAGGAGTAGCTGCCACTGGTGTCCAGGATCTCCACCGTGACTGTGGCCCCGCACACCTCGTACTCCTTGCTGTGCAGCTCCTCCACCGTGCGCCGGTGTTTGGGCTCGAAGGTGTCCAGCAAGAAGCGGCGGATCAGTGCTGTCTTGCCCACGCCGGCAGCGCCCAGGAAGACCAGGCGCACGTGGCTCTTCTCCTTCACCGCCAGCGACATGGCTGCGCAGAGGCTCTCCAGGGGCCAGGGGCAGCTCGTGCTCCAGGTGGGCTCCTTCTGAGCAGCGGCAGCCCCGGCGTCCTCGCTCCGCAGCAGCCTCCGCGCCTCGAGCCACCCAGCTCCGCGCAGCCGGCGAAGCTCCGTGTCACCTTCCTGCAAGCGTCTCCCTGCCGTGGTGCTACAGACTCTACGGTCCCCCAGACCAGCTCATCTTTTATCCCGGTTCCTCTCTGCCATGTGGCACCCGGCTGTCCAATCTGCGTGGGTTGAGGGTGCTGAAGGAGGGAGGGCAGGGAGGGAGGAGAGCATGGTGCTCTGGGCCAATCCGCGGAGCGCTGTCCTGGACGGCTACTCCAGCCCTGGAGAGCACCGCGCTACATTGCACTCGCATCTCCCGCCGCTGCCGGGAGCGGTGGTGAGCGGGCAGCCTTGCAGCCCGCGCCGCGCGAGCCGTCCTGCCCTTTTGTCCTCTGTGATGATTAACCCGTGCTTCTTGGCATGGGTGTCGGCGAGGGAGCTAAGTCAAGCTCCCCCTTCTGTTGGGTGACTCATGGTTGGACATGGGCTTGATGTTGTTTCTGACATTCTTGTATATCCGGGGATGTGTTTGCAGACTGAGTGGCTGCAAACATGCTCAGCCCTTCTATAATTCTGTGAATGATTTGACCTGAGGGGAAAACAGGCTCTCCATTAGGAAATGCACATCACATTCGCTAAGTTGGACTGTCACTTGTTCTATAATTCTAAGAAATGTTTGACCCAAGGGAAAAACAGGATCCCTCTGAACACTGTGCACTGTAATCTCAAAGTTCAACTGCCAGACAGTCCAAGATGACAGGAAATCTAGTCTTGTCTTAGATGCCATGAATTGTTGACTCAAAGCRCCCAAGTTCTCCACGGTACCCAGAATAGACACTGCAAACCCTCAAAGTCATCTCAGGTGGGGCTGTTCCTTGCAGATATGGTGCCAAAACCAAGCCCAAACCAAGACAACCCAAGCCAAACTTAGGAAACCCTCACTGATCTATCCCATTGGACAACATCGGTCCCTGGGGTAGTGAGGAGAGAACCTTCAGCATGGGGAAAGAGGTGCGAGCTGCAGACCCACGGACAGGGGCAGAGCAGGAAGGGGCAGAGCCGGTGTTGGGCTCGGGGCTCGGCTTGGCGTGCCCAGCGCCGGGAGGGCAGCACTCGGTTGGTGCACGGTGCGGAACGCAGGACGAGTGGCGCTCCCCGCGCTGAGCGGAGACCCTCGCAGGGCTCTTGGCCGGCACGCAGGCTGCCCCAGCCGGCGGAGCTTCCTCAGCATTCACCCTTTCTTTTTCTTGCTGGACTGGTTTTAGAAGCTGATTTATGAAAAGTGCAAACACTGAGGAAATTGTTTGAAAGTTGAAGATAAACTTTTGCCCTAATTTTGTTAGGTTTGTTTTGGCTTTGGAACAGTTCTTGTAATTAATGCCATTGAGATTTTTTTTCATTGCAAAGGACCAATTTTAGCATTTATTTCTGTCTCAAATTATTTTGCTGGTTTCACAAGTGTTTTCACAAGAATTATTCCTGCCATTCCATTCTCCAATTAGGATTATATTTTAGCAGTATTAAGAGCTATTCCTATCTGATCCTATTATGAGACAAGCCAAACAATTTCACCGCAGGGAAGCAGAAGCATCTCCTGACTGAGTCTGCATCGAAAGAGGAAAGTCGGTCGCTCTAACAGCAGTTACAATGCAATGGGGCAGTTTTGCAGAAGTATCAACTAAACCTTGGCACCTCATGGCTCAGCTGGGGAGCTGATTAAAAATGTTAATTAAAACCATGTCCAATAGAACATGATTTTTTTTTTCTGATTTCCTTTCTTTAGTTTTGTTTTTAATGAGTCCATTTCCTCCCCCCAGGCAATGTCTGTCTTCTCTTTTCTTTCAGTTCTGAGGCCGGGAGGGCTGATTCTTGAAGCCTTTTGGGGCCTGGTGTGCTTTCAGTCTCAGCAGGAATGAAGAGCTGCCGGCACAGAGGACGGAGATGGAAGCAGAGGATGACAGATTGCCTTAGCCAGCTTTGGAACCCAAAGCCATAAATTGCTTACTAAATAAATAGAAAAGAAGCTTTATTAATGCTCCTTTGTGTTCAGCCTCACGGAGGTAGAGAGGAGTTGTTTTTTCTCAAGGGGAGAGCAAATGCATTTCCACGGTTCCCTCCAGGCCACAGTTCCGCATGTCCCAAGCAGCAGCAGCTCTCGAGAGGTGTCTGCAGGAGCAGGGCTGTTGTTACACTCACAGGGTTCACTCTCTGGGTGATTTCTCCTAAAGAGCATCGTGGCTTTGTTCAACCCCAGCCCTCAGGCAACACCTCCACCTCTCTCTTGTAGGTGGAGAAATGATTGTCCACAGGGGAGGAGGAACCCACAGCAGAGAGGGACCATCTCCCCTGCCCCGTCTTGGCTCTACACATGCCCCGTGGCCCCTCCAAGCTCATAGGGAAACATCAAGCAAGTCTGCAGACAAGGAGGGTTTCCAAGGTCCTCCTCGAGGAAGAAGAGGTGGGTACCTGCCTTGAGAAGCACGGCTCAGGTCGCTACGCTCTGAGCTCACTGGTCGCCATGGCTGGAGACAACCATGTGTGTCGGGGAGAGGCCCTGGCAGAGCAAACAGGGCTTTTGTTGCACATGTGCAGAAAAATAATAATATCGCCGCAGCTGCCAGTAATTCAGCTGGTTTCTGCCAAGGGTGCATATGTGAAAGCAGGTCTTAATAGAGGCGAACAGACTGCTCCTGTTTGAAATCAAATTTTTAAAGGTTACACCAAGTTAAGCAGGAACATTTGTTGCCGATAAGAAATTCCCCTGCCTTTGTGTCGCGCTGGCAAACAGCGCGCGCGTGTCCGTCCCCAATGATTTTTCACATCAATTGTCTGCCTTTAGTTTTCACATCTGTGCTGCTATGGTTACCGAGAGCCTGAAAGGTTTTAAATCTCCCTCAGAGCAATGGAGGATTTCAGGGGTAATCTTGTTAAGAGATGAGCAATGAATATTTCCAAAGGCCTTTTGCATTAATATCTCATTCCATATTAGCTTATGTCCACTGACAGAATGGAAAGAAAATGTGGGGGGGACTGCGAGTGAGGGAAAGGAAGAAAGCAGAGGAAAAAAAAAAAAAAACCAAAAAAGAGAAACAGAGAAAGAGAGAGAGCAGGAGACGGGGAGAGAGGCTGCAGGACTCTGTTTTTTGTGTTGCCTTTTGTGCTCCCAGCAGCAGGCATGGGTCTGTGCTTTGAGGAGGGCCTGGGTGATCAGCCTGGGCTGGGTGTTAGAAGAGCAGAGGGGCAGCCTGACCCCTCAGCCTGGCCAGTGTAATTTGGGCTGCTGGGGGCCATGTCCCCACCCTACAGGGCTGTCTGCCTGCCCCACAGGCAGCATCTCCAAGCGCAGACACTCCTTGGCTCCAGGGCAGCCCTGCCAAGGCGCTGGAGCTGCAAGGGGAGCTCTGCATGCTCTGCCACCTCCACAAGGACTGCGGGGAAGCCCTCGTGGCCAGTGGCAGCACAAAGGAAGAAAACAACAACCTGCAGGAGCTGGGATGGAGCGCGAACGACCTGGGGAAGGTGGAGCGGCCACCTGGTCTGGTGGAGAGCTGCCACCACCGACCTGCAGGGCCTCGTGGGAGCAGGGCAGGGGAGGCAGCTGGACCCAAGTGTGCTTCAGAGCGGGAGCCCTGCTGGGCGCTGCACACCGACGCCCCGCACGCTTGCTGCAGCACACGGGGCACGCGCTGTGCACAGCCCGCGAGCCCAGCGGTGCGCGGGGATGCGGCGCCTCTGTCACACGGAGCTGAGCTTGCCCCAGAAGGTCTCAGTGTCCTGCCAAGCTTTGCAGCATATTTTGCAATCGCTCCTTTTATTTTAGGAGGACTCACTCTCAGCTCTGACTGCCCATGAGTGGGAAACCAGAGGAGACCTTGAGTCATCCCAGGACGCCTGGGTCCCGGGCAGCACCAAAAGGTGTTTCATTATGACAAATGGCAAACTCCATAGGGGCTGGTGTGCGCTGCAGCCRGGTGTGCTGCGCGAGGCCGCGGGTGCCAACAGTCACGACTCGGAGGGGTCGGAGAGCAGGGGAAGCTGAGGCTGCAACAGGGCCGGGTCCTGACTGCGATGACCAGACGGTGCCGCGGCTGCTGCCCAGGCCCACCAGCCCTCTGAGTGCTCACAGGCTGCTGCGGTGCTTCCGTAGCTACAGAAGAGCCTCACTTGCCCTTAGTGAAAATGACCAGTGTGGCAAAGCCTGATCTGCAGCACTGTGACCTGTAACACGTGATCTGCAGCACCATGACCTGCATCGCATCGTCTGCAGCACCAGGATCTGCAACACGTCATCTGCAGCACTGTGACCTGCGACACATGATCTGCAGCACCAGGACCTGCAATGCATGGTCTGGAGCACCATGACCTGCAACGAGTGGCCTGCAGCATCGTAACCTGCTACGTGTCATCTGCAGCACCATGACCTACAGCGTGTGGTCTGCAGCACTGGGGATCTGCAATGCATGGTCTGCAACACGTGGCCTGCAACACGTGGCCTGCAGCATCCACAAGCTGGAACCAGGCTGGCACCAGGTTCCTCTGYCAGCGTGGGCCTGTTCCTGGGAGCTAGCAGCGGGGTGCAGAGCTGGTGGGATTCATGCCCTTCCCGCTGGCAGGGATGACTCTGTTTTGGAGCACAGGAAGCTCCTGGGGGGTCTCCAGCTGGAGCTTCCCACGTGGCCTCCGGGAAGGGGAGGGAGGCCGTGAATAGCGAAGAGAAGCTTGTCCTCCTTGTCTTGCTTTGTGAGCCCGTTGGTACTGCATAAGGTTGACCCCTGGCTGGGGTCTGGCTCGTCCCGTACCCGTCCTGCTCCGTGAGGTGCCGTCGTGCCGACCCGCGGCCGAGCAGCCCTCGCAGGCGGCGGCTGCTCCCGTGCGGGCGGTTCTACTGGCTGCCCTGTTCCCTGGCGGAGCTGGAGGCCGAGCAGAGCTGGATAGGGCGCGGGGCTGCCAGCGGGACCAGGGCACGGGGCCAGGCGCAGGGGCAGGGAGGAGAAACCCAAGGGAGACTGTCCCGGGGGCGGACGGTCCCCAGAGCCATCCTGCTTCTGCAGAGCCCGATGGGCAGCCAGGGGAAAAACGATCACATCCCCCCTGCCCCAGCCCTGGAAGGGAAGSCAGGAAGGACGGGAGAAGAGAGAGGCTGCTGCTGGTCCTCCCTCCGGGCCCTGGGTGAGGCTGGCCCGTTGGGCAGCTGCCTCCTCTTGCTCATGAAAGGGTTAAAGCCACCTCTCCCCCAGCCGGAGATTAAATCCGAATCACCTTTGATTTCCCGACAGGTGAGAGGGGAAATCTGAAACTCTCTGTAGCCGCCGCCGCCGCGCGGGCACGTCCAGGCCTCCCCGACGCACGGCTTGATGCATAGATTCAGGGGCCGTACGTGACGCGCGGCGTCGCCTCTGTCTGGAACAGCCTGTGGCCGGGGCACCGGCGGGGAGCCGGGAGGCCGCAGAGACTGGGGAGGACACGGTCCGGCCATGGCGGCGCCTTCCCAGGACACCCTGGGGATAACGTCCCCCCGGCAGCTCCCCAGGGCCAGGGTAGTTAATGGGTTCGTGAACGGCTCTAATTGCTAACTGCATCTCCTGGGATGCATCCCGCTCCACCCATGCTCCCTGCTGACCTGGAGGCGTCACCTGGGGAACCGTCTGGCCAGGAGGATGCGTGGGACCTCCTGTGAGTCCACATGAGGCCTCTCAGGTCTGAGATGTCGGCAATATCCTTCTCAAACCTGCTCCCAGATGGCCCCTGCTTCCCCCCGAGACCCCTTCCTCSGCGTCTGCTCCGCTCCCCTCTGCTTCTCCCAGCCCTCGGGGCTCCCTCCCTTCCGTTTTTCCAAGTACTCTCTGCTTTATGGCCCGTCCATCCCCACAGGCATTGGCCTGCTGATGCCTCACAGCGATCAGGGGACATTTGGGGCACCCTTCCCCTCCGGTRCTGGGGTCAGTTCTGCCCCTGCCCCGTCTCGCCAGCTCCTGCGAGCCACGAGGTGACCTCGGTTTGGCCAGCCCGCCGCCCAGAGGCCCCGTCTGCCGCCGGGCGCGCCGGAACGGAGGTTGCCGCAGGGCTGGGGGCGCGCGGGCGGCACGAGGCCATGGACAGCCTGTACTAGACGGCAGCGGGTAACCAAATCCGGGCTCCTCGTAAACAAGCGTCTTGCCTGGGACTAAAGGGATTTAGTGCAGCTGTTCGGAGCCCCGGAGGAGCCTCTGCAGCATCCCTGCCCGGGCCCCGCCTGGGGTTACTCGAAAGAGGCGAGCGCCCCAAGGAGACATTCTGGGAGGCGGCTCTAGGTCCAGGAGAGGGTGACCCCAGCGTGTCCCGGGGGGCCCCTACCCCACATTCAGCATCACTGCACAGAGCATGAGCCCCGTGGGCCCCTGCAGCCACAGAGCCGCAATCCCCGCGTCGCTCCCCACTCCGGGATGCCCGCGCCGGCACCGGCCCCTCTCCTGACCCTGCCTGGTGGCATGGGCAGAACCGCTGCAGGCAGARGCACCCGGTTTCACATCAGCCCTGCTGGGTATTTAGGGACGCTCGGTCGGGTGCTGGGCCGCCTGGTGAGGCGCTGCCGGGTGCGTTGTGCCATTCCAGGCCGTGCTCCTGGCTTCAGCGCTGAAAGAGGTTCCCTGTCTTTCATGGGGGTCGGGAAGGGCCGTGGGGAGCTCAGCCTGGCAGGCGCGAGTGCGGGGTGCATTTACTGCTGCTGGAAGGGCAACCCGGAGGGGGGCAGCCCTCTGGCAGCGAGGCCCGTGTCAGCACGGGGTCAGTGCGGTTGGGCCACCCCGGCAGCACAGAACCCCGCTCAGTCATCAGCCGGGGCCCGACATGGGTGATGCCGCGAGGTGACCGAGACGCCCTAGACGAGAAGGAAGGGCCGAGCCCTGAGCGGGGAGCCGGGAGGGAGCGACGCGTCGCGGAGCTGGTGCAGCCTGTCCCGCCCGGCAGTGCGGGGGCCCTGTGGGAGGCTGCCGCAACCGTGCGCCTCGCTCCGTGCCCGGGYGGGCGGCAGCGCTGCCCCATCCCCGAGCGGCATCTCCCCTGAGCCGTGTCCTGACAAGAACAGAGCTCTGCACCGTGCCCTGTCTCGGCGGCAGCGGGACGTGACGGCCTCTCCCTGAGAAAACAACTCCTTGTTTTTCCTTAGTGCATGAAAATGTCATCTTGTAAACATCCTTCCCTGGTGATGCTGCCTGCCCGGAGGAGACTGGTTGTCATCTGCAATGAAGGCTAATTCCTCTCTGATTAGCTGGCCTTGATTCCCGGGGCTCGCGTGATGCCCCCACCCAGCCCCGTGACCCGTCTCTCTCCTTAAGCAGCCAAACAGATCTTTAAATCATGGAAAACCAATGTTAGCCTTGTCCCGAGTGTACCGTATGCTGCTGCAGGGTGAGCCGATAATTCAATATTGCCTCTTCAGCTCTATTTGAGGTAAAATTTCTCTTTCCTGTTTAGGGCAGGAGCAAAAGAAGGGTTGTCAGAAAGCAAAGCTGAAAAATGAGGTTTTCCTTTAGTTCCCAAGATAACTTGCTGTTGTTGCTGCTCCGTCGCATGGTGCCCTGTGGGGCTTCGAGTCCCCATGTCGGGTCTGGGGAGCAAGCGGGGACAACGGTCCCTGCACGGCAGAGCAGATCCTCGGGGCCCGGCAYAGCCTCCCTGGAGGATCCCGCCTCGCTGCAGCCCTCGCGCCGGGCCCTGCACCCCGTGTGGGGACAGGGTCCCGTTCACTGCTGAGCCAGGACGTGGCGGTGCCTGGAACGTGCCCCCAGCACCCAGCCCGGCCCCAGGCGCTCAGGCCCGGCAGCAGCCCTTGTCCCCGGCCCTCCTGATCTTTCAGGCCTAATTCCTTGAGGCAAGAGCAGCTAGGCCCTCTCAGATCACCCTGAGTGCTCCTGACAGCCCTGCTGGAGCAACGGCCCTCTCTGCTCTGCAGACAGTGCCGGGGGCTGCGGAGCAACCACAGGGCACTCGCTGGCCTGTCAGGTCGCCTTGTTTTTAAAACATGTTATAAGTGGGTGAGGCTCCGCACGAGCCGTCCTGCCGTGCTGCTCTCCAGCTCTGGGTCACCATCCTGCCTCAGCACYTATGTCTCAGCCCGGTTAATCTGCACACTTCCATGCAGCCCTTCCTCGCTCCCGGGTTCCCCGCGTGTGCTTGTGCTGAAGGAGGCATCTGCCCCTTGCTGCCTCGCGGCGAGGGCTGCGGGGTGACCGCGGGCCCAGGTGGGTGCTCGGGCGGTGTCTGCATGGGGCTTCGTCGTGTCTCGGGGTCTGGGCTCTGGCTTTTAGCTGTTCTGCTGTTTTCCAGAGCACCCTGGAGCTCCATAAAGCAGCTGGGAGTTAGAGAGGGACCCTCTCATGGTTGTTAATAGGGGCGGCTGCCCGTGTGACCAGAGGACCCTGAGCAGGGCCAGCAGAGGGACACAGGCTGAAACAAGGAGCAGAGGACAAAGCTCCCAAAAACGCATTCCCGGCAGAGAGAAGCCCAGGAACAGGCCAAGGAGCGGAGATGGCGGCAGCAGTGCCAGGGCGTGAAGAGGAACCAGCACGATCTCCCCGTCCTGCGCCGGTGGCTGCGCGTCCGTCCAGGCCCCGGGACGCTCCAGCCCCTGGGTTTCCCTCCTGGGCTGCCGGAGGAGACGGACTCGGCGCCGTGGAGCAGCGGGGAGAGCAGAGACCCAGGGGTGCCTGAGTGAGCGCGGGGGGCTCCGGGGAGGCCGCTGGGACCCTCGGGCTGTCCTGGCCCTCCACGCAGGGCGGCAGTGAGCCGAGGTCGCGGCGGCCCCTCGGCGGCTGGGGGGACACAGGGCAACCTCCACATCGCTCCTGTTGGCCTCTGCTGGCGTCGGCTGGGCTGGGAGCCGAGCGGGCAGCRCCAGGAGCCCCGGCAGCGGCTCCGGCTTGCGGTCAGCTCCGGTTTCTGTCGCGGCACAGGGAGTGCATGGGGATGCAGCACCGGGTGCTGGGGACGCCCTTGTGAACCCCAGCCTCAGGGCCACGCTCACCCCGGCTGCTCTGGAGCTTCTTCAGCGCCCGCTCGGTTCCTTTTTCCTTCCATGCCGGTTCGATCTGGGCTGCTGGGCTGCCTCTGCCGCCTCCCTCCCCATCACCTTGATGCTGTTCTCTGTTCCTAAGCGAAGCTGGCGGATGTCACATTGTTTCGGAGCTGCTCAAGTTCCTTCCACCCGTAGCAGAGACAGGGGACGGTCGCAGTTCCCAGCGCGCGGCGCCGGCTCCGCTGCCCCCCCCAAACGCCGCCAGCCACAGCCGGGAAGGTCTCTGGGCCCGGAGCTCCCTCCTCCCCCCAGGCCGGAGCAGAGCTGACAAGTGACAGGCGAAGCCAGGGCGGTTGGGAACCCCCCCACCGGCCTCCTCCTCAGCCTCCAGCCACCTCCGCCGAGCTGGGGTGGAAGAGCAAAGCTGGGGCCAAACGGAGCCCCCCAACGCCCACATGGCAAACGTCTCCGGGAGCGCCGGGCGCAGGAGAAGGACACGCAGCGCCCTGAGCTTGGGAGGCACACGGAAATACACTGTCAAAAATGCAGTGCAAGCTGTTGCTGGCTTCTCTGCCKTGACAAAATCTCTGCGTTAGAAGATGAGGCGTGAAAACCGTGTCAGGGAACTCGGCGTGAGCAGCACGAAGCCCAAGCGCGTAAGTGCCCCAGAGGCTGCGACTGTCCGAGGACACCTTGTGGCCTCCGGGCACGGCCGCCTCCGCGGGCACCTCCAGCCTGCGAGGGGCTCCCCGGCGAAGGCAGCCCCGCGCGTCCGAGCCCGGCCCTGTGAGCAAGTGGGAGCACGGGCCCGTCCAGCCATGGGGCAGGAAGGGCTGGGGCGGGAAGGGCGCATTCCGGCAGCTCTGGGGAGATCCAACATGGAGACAAAACTGCCCTGTGTGGGGCCGGGACTGCCCTGGGAGGGCAGCAAAAAAGGGGCCATTTGTGGGGGCGCGGGGCGACCCTGGCCRGACGCTGCTCCAGCCCCAGCACCGGGTGCTGTGTTGGGCGCTGCCCAGGGAGCTGTGGGCAGCAGGAAGGCCCCCCCAGCCCCCAGCTGTTGCTTATGGCCCGAGGAAGAGCCCCGCGGCCCCGTGGGACGGTCCCCATGGCCTGGCCTGGCCTGGCCTTACWCTCCCCTCCCTCCCTTCCTCTTCCTTCTCACTCTTTTTTCTGACATTCCTTTTCTTTTATCTCTTTTTCCTTCCTTTTTTTTCCCCTCTGTTTTTCTCCTTCTCTCTTATTTTCTGCCTGTTTCCTTTTTTTTTTTTTTCCTCCTTTTCTCTCTGTCTCCCTCCACCCCTCCAAGGAAACTGGGGGCAGCCCTGGGCACGTTTCCAGTGCAGAGGCAGACATTTCTCCCAGCGACTTTCCAGCTGAAGGACTCGCAGATGCAACGTGGCAGATGTTGTTCTGGCCTTTGCTTTTTAAAGAAATCTCCCCAAACCACAGCCTCGGCACCAATCTCGGAGCCGCTGCTCAACACGGAGCCGGTCCCTGCACTGCGTGACCCCGGCAGCCGCATTCCCGGTGGGACCAGTCGAGGATGCAGTGGCTCCGTCCTGGCCCCAGCCCCACAGCTGCAGCCGCCCACCCACCCAAAGGCCGAGGGTTGACACCGAGGGCTGCGGGTCAGTACCAAATGCTGGAGGTCAAAACTGGTGGCTCCAGGTCGAGGTGCAGCCAGGGCCAGGCGGGCGCTGTCCCTGGTGCCAGGAGCAGGGACCGTTCCCGCTGGGTACCGGGGATGCTCTGCCCTGGGGTGGCTCTTGTCCCCCAAGGCCCTGCGGTCCCGGCTGGCCGAGGACGCCTTGGGGGCCAGCGCAGGCTGCTGGCACCATCTAGTGGGATCTACCCAGGTACGGAGCCAACRTGGGGACTGCCCGGCTGCGTCACTGCCCCCAACTCAGTGCCACCTCTGTCACTGCCCTCAGCTCCGTCGCTGCCCCCAGCTCAGAGCCACCTCAGTCACCGGGTGGCCGCTGAGCCCTGCTGGTCCCTGAGCCGCAGCAGGGACCGGGCTTGGCTTAACCCCCCGTCCTGACCATGGTGCCATAGGCAAAGGGAGGGCTCTGTTAGCACGGAGAAAACGACCAATCCATTTATCCCATCCCGAACAGAGCCAGCATCTCGGGACTGCTCCGCAGCACAGCCCGCACTGCTCTAGGCACAAGAACACATCCCCAGCCCTTCATCCCAGGCAAAGGGATTCTCAGCTCTTTGGCAAGTGCCGTCTAAGCTGCCCCGTGCGAGGTCTTCCCAAGGGCCTTTGTGTTCTGCAACGTCCAGAGCAAACCGGGCCTGTCCGATTTCACACTGGCATAAGAATCTTGGCCACATGTTAGAACTTTAGGTAGGTCAGGCAGCCACCTGGGCCCGCTGAGAGCCTTTGGTGGCCATGGCTAAAGGTTCCCCTTTCTAGAAACTTCACAACTCGGATGAAAGCAGAGCCCGACTGTGAACAGCCCCAGCTGCAGTGGTTATAAAACCCAGAGGCTGATAGTTATTGGTTCACACTTTAAAATAGTTAAAGCTCTATGTAGCAAAAATAATGAAAAACCCCAATCCTCCAGCACGCCCGGCTCAGCCCCAGGCCCAGGGCAGCGTCGGCACAGGGAGGATCCAGGGTGTTGAGCTGCTCTGGAAGCCGAGCGTGTGCCAGGACAGGGCATGTCCAGCACAGGGACAGGCCTCGTCTGCCCTACTCCTGGGGCCGTAACACCAGGGGAGATGCAACAAGCGGAGGCAGAACACGGCCCCGAGGCTGCCGGCTCCAGGGCCAGGAASGGGGATGCAGGAGACGCCCCTGAGCGGTCGCAGCCCTGTCCCCCCCAGCTGCACATCCCAGTGAAACCTTCTACCCGCTGCACAACACCCCCCTGCGTGCACCGGCTGCAGCTGCACCGTGCCAGGCTGAACCTGCCTTTCCACATGGCTGAAGGAGCGTGAAGTGACTGCACATGCACAAAAGCACCAAAACCCCTCTCTTTTTTGGGCTACCATCATACGTACACTCAAGAGGAACCAGAACGGCAGGTGCATGTGGGGGGCGCAGTGAGGACAACGGGGGTGTTCACACTCCCAGGGAACTCGTCCCTTTGGAAAGCTCCATCTGCCCCCAGCTCCTGCTCTGGTTCCTGGTCCCCCCAAACGATGCCTGTTTTGCCCAGATGGCTCCCAGAGCCCCCCCTGCAGCAGCTCTGGCAGCTCCACTTTCTGCACGGAAACTTCCAGCTCTGCATCCAGGCGAATGATGAATTTAAGAGTCCAACCTTTTTTTCTCCAAACAGTTCACATTTATTATTGATAACAATAAAAAAATCTTTTAAAGACTATTTGTATTTTATTACCAAGAATAAGGTATTATGTATACAAAACATTTACAGAATTTGATATGCAATTCATGAATACAGATGGGGAAGTGCAGAGGACACTGATAACAGGGGGAAAGAGTCAACAGAACGGTCATCAGCAGAGAGAATTAAGGACAGCAATAATATCATACACAGGAAGAAAAACAGGCTATGGAAGTTAGTCAGACTGCAAGGATCAAGTCATATTGCACAGCACTTCACCCAGGGAGCATCGACTCTTGGTTTTGGGAATTTCGTCTCCCCAGTTGGTTGTGCCACCGTGTGCTCTGAGCTCTGACAGATGCATTAGTTTTACAGGAGGGAAAACCCAAAGTGCCACTTTTGAGCCAGCTCAAGGGAGCAACAAAACCCATCTGCAGACTTGGGAAAGTGGCTGCAACTTAAAAGGTCTATAAAGCCAGACACCTCTGGACACCTCCTCCTTTGGGGAGCGCCAAATGAGGCCGGTTCTTCACATTTGTCAGCAAAATCGTGAAGGGAGGAAGAGAGAGAAGAGCAAACCAAGGCAAGGGGGGCGTCTCCAAGGCAGACCCGCGGAGCCCATGGAAGCGGCGTCTGGAAAGAGCCGCAAGCGACGGCAGGTGACGTCTCATCGCTGCTGCGCCGCGTGGGCTCCCCGCTGCCGTGCGCCAGGAGCCCCCTCTCGGTCGAGCCGCTTTCCCACCGCGCAGCGCGAGGACCGCGGCCGGCGGGGAGCCGCTTGGCACCCAAGCGCTGCTTCGTCTCCCACCAGCGCGGGCGTGGGCAGCCAAGGCGACAGCCTGGCCTCCACGTCTCAAAGGCCAACACAGGAGTGACCAGCCCGGGAGGTTGGAGGAGCCTCGCTTCTCACACTGTTACTCTATCTGGTACTAAAACGAAGCTCTGTCAGCTTTATCTGCCCTGTTGCACAGCCAGATCTGCTCTGTAGGAGAGCTGGTTGTAGTTAAGGGGTTAGTCACCTCCCTCGTGGAGGCTTTGCAGTTATAAAATGGCATTTATGCTGTGTTCGGAACCAGCTTTCCTCAGGCAGGGCTTCCAGTATCTTGAATCTGCTCTGAAAGTGCAAGATCTCAGCAAGCTCCTCTCCCAACCGCCAACACAACACCGCCGTCTCCTCGAGGCTGCTGCAAGGCTAAGGACAGACCGGTGGGCTCTCCCCAGGCAGCTCCTGCTGTGCTCCTCCTCTGCACTGAAATCTTCACGGCTCYGCTGCCAGAGTAGGGTCTGTGGCTGCACGACGCTCAACGCTTCTGCTCAGCACTCGACTCTTTCACGCCTTGGAGATTTAGGAACTCGCTGCTGTGCCTGGGAGAGGCGGCCCAGAGTGGAAGAGACCTGAACTGGCTTTACAAAAAGAGTTCAAGTAGGATTGCTTGGGCCTGGGTATAGAAGGGACAAAATCCCACAATGGCAATTCACTACTGGCAGTAGCAACAGTGAAATGGTAGAGTAGGCACTGCTGAGAGTTTCTTTTACTGTATCACTCATAATGAAGATCCCCATGCTCCCTGTCTATGTAAAGCTCTGCTTTTTCTGGATAGGATGGGAGGCAAGAGGGACTGAAGTGCACAGGAAGGCTGCAAGCCATTCCTCCTCTGGACTGATCTAAAAAGCACATTCAGACTCTGCTGATATTCCTGCTAAGAGCAGAGTCACGCTAAAATGAACCCATGTGGAGTGTACTAGGAAAGTGGAGTGAAGCTCCAGCACAAAACAGGRAACAAATCCCAGAGCAAGTCTGGACCAGTCCAGCATGACACAGCGAGGGAGAGCCTGCTCTCTGCCTCTCTCTCCACAGTGTTTCAAGTGCAAATCCAAGGAAAGAATGTGAATTGCTTTAACCCATCAACACCCAGAGCTGAAATTCCCCCACAACGTGTATACAAAAGGTATTAGTATTAAGAGCCTGTCCACAGCTCAGTGGGCATGCCTTGAAAAAAATGGACTCAAAAATAAAGTATCCAGCAACTGCTTTTCCTTGTCTCGGACATCGCTTAGTGGCAATGAGGAGAGGACAATTTGCAGCACTGGAAGATCACGGGGGAT
The DNA here is from genome assembly GCA_003342815.1 of Eudromia elegans. Lineage (NCBI taxonomy): Eukaryota > Metazoa > Chordata > Aves > Tinamiformes > Tinamidae > Eudromia > Eudromia elegans. Next base: position 603,825 of record PTEX01000239.1, on the reverse strand, counting down.
TTCATAAGGTGACAARGAATGTCCTGACAGGAGACTTGCAGTTGATTTCGAATGCACTATGGAGAATTTTTGGTAGGGTTTSTCTTTTTTGCTTTTTAAACATACACACAATTTAAAAAATTATTCTTAACTGATGCACTGATCATTTTTCCTTCCATGAGAGCCCTTGTGTTCAAAGTTAGATATTTTTGCAAGTGCGCTTGCACAAATCCTATGGCTGAGTTAGGATAAAAGGTTAAAGTCAGGAGACAAGCTGTTGGATCTAACAAGGACCAAAACCACTAAGTTTAAAACTCAAACAGCTACTTTACTACCTATAAAAAGCTTTTGTTTTTGTGTTGGTTTTTTTTTCCTTTTTTTTTTTTTCTTTTTTTGCAATTGTCGCTTGAATATGCTGTATTGCAGTCAGGTGAGGGTCCAGCCATCTCATCCACTTGCTTTTCATCTGTTGTGGCACTACCTGGAAATCATGGAGCTGGAATGGGACTGGCTGGAAGAGGTTGTAGCAGCACTGAGCTGGGAGAATCCACTGTGGCTTGATTCAAGGCTGGTCATAGATCCTCTGCAACAAAAGCAAAGATGTTTTAAGCTTCAGAACATACAAAGATTTGGATTTCTGCTAGATATCTATAACCTGTTTGCACATTGAATGAAGTAACAATGACTTCCGTGCGATGCTCAAAAGCTTTCTTGTGTCAACATATAAGATAATGCAGACACAAGAATGCTTTCTTACTAAAACCAGATGCTTTCTGCAAGCCTGGGATGCAGCTTTAGCCAAGTTCATCACTGGCAGGCAAATCTACTGACTCAATTCCATTCTGAATTGCATCAGTTTCTGCATGACAGTCTGCCAAGTCTGACGACTTACGTAACACTTTTAAAACTGAGCAAAGTATTCAGTAATTATTAGAATTAAATAACCAATTAATCCATTTTTGACACTAATTGTCTTCAATGCTAACACTATAGTTGTATTTTTCTCAATGTTACCTAGCTTTGTTTATAAACCTAGTGATACTCCATCAGAAAAACAAGGGACCTCACAAACTACACATATTTCCTTTAAGAGGACTTGGCAACTGGTTTGCTTCTCTAAGGACAGCAAGAATCACACCAGAAAGGCTTGACACTGGCTGACCTTCATCAGCCCCAGATGTACCTGAAATCTTCTGATCCTATCACTTCTGTATAGTACATCACTTTGCACTTATGTGAGGAGACCTGTAGAGATGCTAGCACATCATCCACACGAGGCAGGTTGGTTGCAGCACAGGCAGGCATGTTGTGGAATTTCCACTGCAGAATATAGAAACCAGGCCACCTGGTCACATGTGATCCCTGGAAACAGCCACAGMAAAAATGGAAAATTAGTTTAACATAGCCAAGCTTTGTCAGCTTTGTAATACTTTTTCCTTGCAGCCTTCTGCTAGCAACGGAAGCAGAAATGTTGGCCAAAACGAAGCAGAGAGCCCAGAGCTGAATCACCACCACAAGTCATCAATAACATCGGTGAATGAGAACAACTAATTTTGAAACAAATCTCCAACCGCTCCTGCACTGGGATTAAGTGATCCTACCTGCACACTCTCCCCTTCTTTGCAGATAAGGGCAGATTCCACCATACTGTAGTCACGTCCCAGCTGCCAGAGTTTGTCTATTAGCTGGACGTTGTTCCCACCAGGAGATGTAATACTGTGAGCTCCCAGAGAGTCCTTTTTAGGAGGCTGTGGGGCTCTCTTGGAATGAAAGATGTTAAAAACAATGTCGCCTTTACACACATCAAAATCCCATGTGATCACAGACGAGGCATCCACAATTTGAATGAGAACCTGGGACAGGGGAAAAAGTCAGATTAGAAAACAGCTATTTGCTTAGTAAAGGTAGAAGCTCTTAGGAGAAAAAGAAAGAACAGAGCTTAGTGGCTCAATATAGACTAATAAAAGGTATCCTAGATGCAACTTTTCTCTCTATGGACTGTCCTTATTTAACACATGACCTTCCAAAGCTCCCAACTGATTTCTTAGAAGATCATTAGTCTTTGTCAGCATTCTATTCAAAGCAAGGTCACTCTAAACACTGACATTCTCTAAATGGCAACAAGATGATACCAGAAATGGTCACAACTTCAGCTGCTAAACCATTACTGTGTACTAGGGCTCTCAAGGGAAAACTCTTAATCTAATCTCTTAAGAAACTTTAACATTAAGATTAGATAAAAAAAAGTGAGGCAGTAAGTATTATTCAGACAGCTTGCCCTCTGCTCAGGTTTTGGGTTAATAGCTCAACAAATTCTCCACGATTCCCACACACATTTACCTAACAGACCCTTACCCAAGACCTATGAAGCACAGGGAGACCACGGCTTGCCAGACTGGCATCTACCAAGCGGTGCATATCCCTGAATTTGCACTCAGAGTATGAATGTCTCATTTTGGAACATACTGTTCCCATTGTGATTTAATATACCTACCAGCATATGCTTAAAAATGCCTCTGCACAAACAGCTCCAGCTAATTTTTAAGCTAGACAAAGCCTGGGGAAGCATTTCGAATCACATGAGAAAGGGCAGCCCTGCCTATCCCTGAAACTAGACCAGAAAACATTCACAGGGAGAAACAGATCTTGATTTAAATAAAGGATCTGTTTAGGAGGTCTTCAATCCCTGCTTCCTTATCACATGGACTGAACTACCAGGCTCTGGCAAAATCCAGACTCCAGGGCAGTGGATTCAGATGAAAGAAAAGAAGGGGCGATTGCCACCATACCTCATGCGGAGCTCCTTTGAAGACACTTGCAGACTGGTATATCGTTTCAGTCCAGAGCTTTATATCTTCATTTTCCAACTCCTCTGCTGTCCGGTAGAGGGATTTGGGAACCAGCCCACCCTCTGGAACTTCACACTAGAAACATAAGCAGAGCCATTAATGATTCCCTCCACAGATCCTCACACTATTATAATCTCTGCCTACTAGTCTCAGAAATAAAAACTGACGTTCAGCCAGTGTTTTGAAAAAGGAGACATAGACAGCTCAAAATTTTATGGCTTGTATACCATATTTAGAGATGTATTTGTTTTACGTATTCCAATAAAACAGCTGCTATGATCTGTTTTGGGGAGTGTGCAGAACCAGGTGCCAAGATTAATAAATGTAATAGATACAAAACAGCAGCAAATGCTGCAGTCCTGCTGTCCTGTATTGAGCAAAGATACTACACTTAATGCTGACTTGAACAACACTTCTTCAAAAAAAACAAAGTCCACAAAGAACTTACAGGATTGGGGTTGCTAAATGCAAGATGGAGGGAGGTAGTGAGGAAGGTAACAGTTTTTCAAGTTAAAGCAGTCACAATAGCCGAGTGTTGGAACTGATGACACAACTTCCCTAAGTCCTTTTCTTTTTAAAAAGAATTCTCTAGTGGGCTACTCAGAAACAGGTTACCCAGAATTGTTAGGGGCAGCAGAAACATTAGACAACTGAAATACAAAAGAGAGGGTTGAAAAGGCATTTGAGAAGTCATTTTTGGTCAAATATCCAGAAAAAAATAAAAGACTATGACTGCCTGTGACTGGCAGGAAGTATAGCAATTTGCTCTCTGGTAACATTCACTTCCACATTCAGTGGATTTTGCCAGTTTCTCAACTTTCAAATTAGATAGCACAGACTCTCTCAAAGCTACAGCTGCTGTAAAAAGCAGCCCACAGAACATAAACAAATGCTTTGCTCCAAAATGCTAACACAGAAGTGCTACATTATAATTTGAGACTGTATTTTGATGAAACAGAACAGGATGAATTTTCATGAAAGACAGAGAAATTAATCTACAAAATATAACTGGGGACTTAAAGAGCAAGCAAGCCTGAAATTATCATGTTTTAACACAGCTGAGTTTTAAAGAAAGGGGTGGAGGAAACAACTTTTTGTGATGGAGGCAAGAGAAGCTCCTGAAGTCTTAAGAGGAAGAACTGATACCTGCAGTAAATCAAATTTTCAGCAGGCTGTGGTCAACAGGGATCCCAGCATACGTGCGTACGATACACAGGAGAGCAGACTACTGGTGGTACCCTGCTAGCAGATGAGCCACATATTTCCTTGAGCTCCTTATGGTATTAGTTAGTTCTCCTGGGTTACACAGGCTCTTCTGATTAGGTGGCCATGACATTACCCAACAAAGTGCGGYAGTCAGCCTGAGCAACCTGCAAATGGGCCTAAGCATATGGAAGCCATATGCCTCAATATAATCTTGTTTTCTTGAACACTTAAGACTACTACACATACGTGGCCAGTTGAAACACAAGCAATTCCCTCTGAACATAAGGGGAGATATATATATATATATATATTTTTTTTTTAGCTGTGATTGATGATTGGAACATGTTGCCAAGAGAGGTTGTGAAGTCTCCATCAGGGGAGACATTCAGAATCTGCTTGAACAGGGTCTTGGAAATATTGTTGTAGGTGACCCCCACCTGGGCAGAGGGGTTGGACTAGATGATCTTTAATGGTCCTTTCCAGCCTCAGCTGTTCTGTGATGTTGTGAAAACACACTAATATATATTTCAAAAGCTGCTGCTTGGAGCCTGTTAATTAAACAACTGATTGGCAATATTTGGTGCCTAGAATATTTCAAAAATTTAACAGCAGTTAACTGCTCAAAAGTCCTCAAGAGAAGAGTGTTTTCCTGTTGTTATTTGCCTATATTGAAAGGACCTTGATATTCCTAGCAATGACAAAGTAGAGGCAGGATAGACAGAGAAGATGAACATGGACTTCTTTCCTATAGAAAAAGCTAAGCTAGAAAACTGTGATAATGCACTGCTTTACAGTCATCCTTTGTGGTTCTGAAGCTCAAAGTTTGGTTTTCCTTTTCAGCAGCTTCCCTCTGAAATTCTGACCAGCAAAAAAACCCAAATCCATGCATTAAAAACAATGACCTTAAAAGTTACATCATTTTATAATTACTTTAAGAGAAGCTTAAATACTCAGACAACTCACACCATAACTGAATTTAATATTTCTGCTTCTAAAAAGCAGTGTACACTCTTCAGTCTGTCCCTCTAAAACCTCCCTGCACCTCAAGATTGTCAGAAACAAGCGAACACTGCATACAAAACTTGACTGGGATTATGTAGCTGTATGATCATCGTGATACATCCAGGAGTGCCATCCTCTTCTTGCTCAGTGCTGTACCAGTACGTATGCCTGAACTTGCCTTGACAGTTCTATCAGTTCACTGAGAACAGGAGATCACCCTGTATTTTAACTACTCCCAGGTATACTGTCAGTTATTTGAGACTTGTGAAAAAATACTCTATTTCTTTTTGTGGATCCAACTTGAGTGCGCTACATCTTAGTCCCCACAAATTGCTTCTCACAGACTGAAGACTACCCTCCAAATTATACTGGCAATTATTTTGTGCTTATTGAGAGGTGTGGGGAGGATGAAAAAAAAGGAAAAGAACACATACATACCATGCATTCTCCACCAAGGAAATCAGGGATAATTTCTTTATCGATGTAATCCAGCAGACCACCAGGACCCTGGTAGTCATTTCCAGCATAAATAAGAAATTTCTTTCTAGTATTGTCATCAATGAAAGGACTAACCTATTAACAATGGAAAACAGAACAGGTCAGGTCACCAGATTTTTCTTGTGTAAATTCAGATGGAATCAGTTTAATCACATTAAGTGTTACCACCACTGTTGTGCCAAGTTCACGTTATAGAGAAGCTACAATTATCTAACTATAAGAGTAAGTTCTCAGGTGGCACTTTCATGTCCGTTCCAGGAATCAGGAATCCCATGGAAGTGACAAGCTTAAATGCTAATATGTCCTGCTTATATCTGTTTCTAAAGTCTGACTTTCAAAGTGCTTATGCAAACTGGAAGCATGTAGAGTTTATTGAAAGCACTGTGGAAGATCTAGAATTGCAGACTTACCAGCGTCCAAAGAACTGGGAATACTCGGGGTGCTCTCAGGATAAGAAGACGTCCCAGAGTTTCAGGGTAATTGGCTTCAACCACCTCAATGATTCTTAGCAAGGCTTTGACACCAGGTCTCCATAAATGCCTCATATTCAAGCCTTCTAGATCTACTAGACAGGTCCAAGAACTGAATTTGAGAGAGAATAACAAAATAACATTAAAAAAACAAGAAGTAGGAATAGAAAGCAGTAGCATCATGACTCTCATTTTTATTCAAATGCCCAATATCCTGAAATCTGTGGACTCTACCGCATGTGTGTGTTGTGGTTCCTTCCATCTTATCTCTTGGTTTTGMGTCAGCTCTGCACACTGGAGTTTAAGATCCTTAGAGCAGGAATGTCTAGAAGGGTGCCAGGCAGGCTTGCAGAGCAGACACAGATCACTTCATGCATCATTCACATCTCCCCATGGAGATTTCAGACTCGGGACTCCAGCCAACACCAGCTGCCATCATCAGCCTGCCCAAATGTTAAATCATTACCTTTACCGGGAAATTAATCAAGTGCTCATGCTGCTAAGAAACAATTCAATATTCAAGGTACAGATCTCTTGTACTAAAAGTGTACCTTTTCAGAGTGCCATTGCATTTCAAAGCTAATTCTGTTGTCACATCTCCCTGAAAAATGCTTTTTACAGAAGAGATGGACTCTTAATACTGAACAGAGTTTCAACATATGCTTTAGCTACTTTCCAAGTTCAGGTCTTGCTCCAGGCATAGATTCAGTATTTACAGCTGTGCTGTACCACCTACCAACATGAAATGCTATCCTAGGACTCTGAAGTAGTAAACAATTCTGTGTTTAAAGATTTAAAATGTAGGTATTGTAAAGCTCAGAGCACACTTCTGCAAGCGAAGGTCCAGTGGGCAGCATTATAGATACACACATGAAACCCATCTTTTGGATTTGGCTTCGGCTTCCCACTGAATACTGAGACACATGCATGCCTTAACAGATCAAGGGAAGGAGTCAGAAACTGGAGAGCACCCGAGAAATGTAGTTTCATTACAGGGCCAAGTCTTCCATTCATTCCACTCCCTTTCCCTTCTGGCTAAGAAACTCCCTAGAAATAGAGAAGGGAAGGTGGGTGTGCTGGTTTGCAGACACCCAGCACTACACAGAAGCAGAGTACTTCAGGTGGAACCACTGGGAGTATACAACACACATGTGTTTCGCCTAGGGCTCAGCTGTGCCGACTCACTGAAGTAGGAAACTGGGGTGGCTCCCAGTTAAGTACAACTGTATAAATGTCTGCATGCAAGACAGACAGACCCTTTGCTTGAGTCACTTAATAAACTGAGCTCAGCAGTGCCATGCTGCCTGAGATTTCCTTCTCTTTCCCCTTTTCCTCATCATTTTATTTTACCTTATTGGTCTGCCAAATACTTTTGTGTTCTCCTCACATCGCCTCAGTCCTTCTTCATTTATAGAAAGAACCTGTACAAGAAAATACACTTTTTTAAAAAGGCCACAATTGAGCAGTTAGGATAAAGAAAAAACATGTTGGTAACTGAAGCTTACTCAAAACTCCAGTTCTAGTCATCATATACTAATTTGGATGGAAAAAATACATAAGGGATTTAGGAAGAACGATTTCTAGAAGGATTACAAAGATCAAAAAATACTGTGATCCTGGACATTACTTGACTACTGCAGCAGAGAGTTCTACCTAGTGCAATCACACCAATGTCTTCCAAAAGATAATCTAGAAATTACTACATCCTATCAGTTTAGCTTGTTGCAAAATAAGCATGCCTTTCTATAAAATGGATAACAATAAGGGATAAATAATATTCTCTAGAAAACTGCGACCCCAGAGTGCTACAGATAAGTCTGCGCCTCTACACTTCTACACCCCTATTCTCTACACCTGCCTCTCTTTAAGCTTTGATTTCCAGCTTACTCAGAAACTAAAGCTGTTTTTCAAGGCAGAGCAAGTAACCTTGAAACACAGCCAGGGCAAGCAAGTCAAATTTAGTATGTGCCTGGAACAGGCCACTGGCTGAAAGCGTACAATTCAGCCCCTGCTTCTAACGGCTACTACTGCCATGCCAGTACTTGGAGACAAAAAACTCTTCAGAACTTGGACTGCTGCCAGCTTTCTGCTGGAAATGGAGCAGATCCACATCAGAGCCTGCCTGGCTGATGCCTTTAAAGAAGCTAACATTAGAGGCAAGTACTTTTCCTTAAAAATAAACTCCTTGAAATACAGATTTGGAAAAAACTTAGCATGCATTTTCTCTCCTGCACAAATTAGAGACTTATCCTTGAAGCACTGCACAAACTGCAGAAGAATCTGTGAAAATGCTAACCAATAACTATAGGAGCTGCCAAGAACAACGCCTTTCCGCCATTGCAGTTGGAAAGAATGCAGAAGACTGGGAGCTTTCCGATCTACTCAAACCAAAAACAGACGGCCCAAGAGTACATCAAAATACCCAGCGTGATGAATGTTCTGGCAAAGCGGCAAATCTCTAAATGAAAATATCACATTGTTAGCAACTTGCTGGCTCCAAAAATACTTACGTATCGAAGCAAGGCCTCTTCCCCAAGAGCTCTCACTAAGCCTTTGGTATCCATCTGTCCCAGTCTCAGCACATACAGTGGGCGACCATCTGAGTAACAAGACCAAATGCAACAGAATAAGCCTTACTGCAAGTTACTTATTTTTACAATAACAGATCAATTGAGTGAATTAGCTTTATACAAAAATCCAGATGGAAACACGCCATAGCTCATTCAAACCTTGAGGTATGACTTGGAGCTCCTGGAGCAGATGGCAAAGTAAAATTTACCTTGTCTGGCTACATCAAAAGATTACCTATAGCTAAAGTGCAAAGCTTAATGGAGACATCTTGATGCAAAAGAATACTTCCCCTACATACACGAAAGCCTAAAGGTCTTCAGCAAGTACTTTTTATAGATCTTGGCACACACAAGCAGAAACACAAGACTACAATTAGTTTTCAGCATTGCCAAGGTGCAAGAAAATTGAGTCCATTAGTCTAATGAGCAACTTGCATCGAAGGAGGTAACCTTTCTATGACACATGCCATGATATTGCACCAGACAGCCTACAGCAACCTCTTTAGAAAGGTATTTGCATTTGAGTTCTGAGAACTGATGGCAAGAAAGCGTTAATCCAGGGATCTGCTTTCTTCAGTATTTGATGAAGTCATAACTTTTAGCTATGCCATTAAATATCATGCTGGCAAACAGCCTCACTAATCCAGGTTAAGCCTGGTGAGAACAGAATCTGCTCCAGAGATCAGCTTCAGAGGTCCTCTGTGTTCAAAGACTTGTCTTTCCACAGTCATCTTGCCACATACCAGGGCACCCCGGTACTGTCAAGGACAAAGGCCTTAACAAACAACAGTTGCGTGAGCTGAATATGAGAAAGAAAACTGTGTATTTCTGCCTCTTTGTATTATTCAAGGAACTGGTTACACAAAACATCTTCTATCCTCAAAGCCAAGACACATTTTAGAGCTTTTTCCATCTAATCTGGCACATGAGCTCATCAACTTATAAAACTAAACAGGCTAGGGCAAGAATAGAAAGGTTCTCTATGTAAAACACAATCTGACCAAAGTTCTGTTGTCTGTGTTTAACTACATTGCCCTCTGACAACTGCAAGAAGAGAAGTATCAAATTATCAGTAAGCCCTCTTAGACACAGGGAAATGAACTGTTAGGATATACTGTATAACAAAAATATTTGCAGAGCTGAACTGAGTTATTTATTCAGCACAACACTAGCATGGTCAAAGCTCACTGAGTCTCTTCTGTTTTACTAGGTGGTCTAGAAGAAAACGTTATTTTAATATTAAAACACTGGTTTATTGTGGAAGATACTGTTTAGCTTTTGAAATAGGAACAAAAAGTGCTATTTCATGGCAGCTCTCCGTCCCTCTCTGATACACACAGATGCAGAAACAAACTAATAGTTTACTGACCTGCTCCACCTAAATGATACACAARGGAAAAACTAGCAGTGCTGCATTATCTCTGTGTATTTGATAATTCTTTAGAGCCTTCCGAGTTAAAAGTTTGACTAAAGCACTCTTACCAAAAGAAAAACCACTTAAGATACACAAAAAATTGTACTAATTACAAGGAAAAAAAATTCCTTAGTGCTAATAGCTCATTCAAGACAATATGCTTTATAACTGCTGTCTTCTTTGCTTAGTAGCTTTTAGCTACTAAGAATTCAGCTTTGGCACATTTTGCCTATGTGGGAGGAAAAGAGGAAGAAAAAAAGAGGGGTTTATAAAAGAACCTACCCAATGTACAATTTTTTAATTACAGAAAATTGCTCAGCTTGAAGTTCTCGACTGTTTCTTCTATTGACAAACCCTGCTTTAATTACAGGCATGCTACAAGAGACAAAAGGAACCAAGGGGCAGAACGAAGAGTTTACAATGAGACTGAAGAATCCCTCAGAAAATATTAAGCACCCTTCTGAAACAGTCTGTGCTTTTCCCTTTGCTGGTTGAACCCAGTCACATGCTACTGATGGAAGAAGATTTTGGGAAGCAAGCACAAGGAAATGACAAAGGGCACATCCAGATTTCTTCTTCCTAGTATCTACAAGTGTATTCTCATTTTCCTTCTTCTCAGTTTTGAGGTCTGTCAAACCCACAGCCACAGGGGAGACCCATTCAGGCCCTTTCAGGCTCACAGCGATTGAACTTCTTGGCCCTGCTGGGCTCTTGGCCACTATTGCTGACAGCTTCCTGTCCTGTTTCATAATGCTTCTTGTGACAGGAAGAGCTAGCAAGAACAATGGTGCCTAGCGGGGAAAAGACTAAACGAGAACACAGATAACTCACAGTAAGAGATCATTTCCTTTCCCAGAGAGTCCACCCTGCCTCAAGCAACAAATTCCAAACATGTGCACGTGGTAGCAACAAGCTGAGTGCCCGACGAAGCAGCCTGAAGAATTTTTAGTGGTGCAGAAGGGCCCTATTCTGAAGATCTGGCCACAGTTCAGCCTGCTGAGTGAAACCAGCCAAAGCCTTCTTAAATAAACCTGCTCATTCTTAAATAAACCTGCTCTACTTGATGTTTTGTAACACTACACTTAGCATCAAATTGATTTTGAGGCCAAGTAAGCATTCATTTATGCCATCTAGCAGACATCCTCAACATCAGGAGTAAGCTGATTAGAAAGATAGGCTTATTTACAAACATCCTTTAATCACTGAAAGAGAATACTCATCATAACCTTCTGCATATCTGCAGAACCTTCTTCTAAGCATCTTAGAGCATTGTAGAAATGCAATTAATAGCCCTTTTTATGCTACTGGCAAAGTGCAGCTCTTCAGAGATCAGTATCATGCCTGGTATTAGTCAGATAAAGATTAGGGAACGGGAGTTTGGCTCARCTAACTAGGGAGCTGGCAATAACAATTTAAAAGCATTTAATATACAATAACAGAAGATCCACCAATTTCTCCGGCCTTCTCTAGTTAGAAGGGTAATGACTATCACCTCTAGCTCAGAGCATAWATGTTTTTGCTATCTATAGTAGAGAGTATACCTTTGTCATGGTGATGCCAGCCTCCTGCGTAGTAATCCAGGAGCACTTGAGGAGGGTTCCAGGTGTCCAGAATATAGTCCACCTGATGCTGCTTACGCCATGTTAGTGACTGGCAAAGAATCTCTCTGGCTTTATCAATGTTGAAGTCCCGGGCACGCAAAAACCGTAAAATGTGCTCATCTTTCGGAATCTATTAAAAAAAACTTCATATGCAATGCTTGTAATGAAGACAAGTGAGAAAACAACAGAAGCTGAAGAAGATATAGCCTCAAGCCAGTGCAAGGGGACAGCATAAAGCACTGCAAGTTACTCAAGCAAATCATTCTTTCCTTGCAACAAAATCACAAGTGCCATCAGGTATCACGGCTACCCTGATCTGAGGGATATAATTTAAGAAACAACTTTAACCTAATCATTTACACTTGTATGACCATACTGAGTTAGTCCAATTTATACAGATCTAGGGGCAAAGCACAAACTGCATTTAATTGCCGAGTAAAAGAAAGCCCGGAGGCCAAGGCATACCATGTGAATTTCAAGCTACGGAAAAATCTAGGACTATATCAGCTTTCAGTGCTCTAATCAGTCATATTATCTTCCTTTCAATTCTATACTTATGGACATAAATTTAAGAATGTTTCGCCAAAAACTAAAAAAGGAGGTTATCCTAGAATCAGGTAGACTTGTAAATCTGATATAATTTCCTTCTGCTGACCTATTGACATTCTGGGAGGCAGTCACAGTAATCATTTAAGCACCTTAGTCAACCAATCCAGCTGGACGGTTGCAAAAAATCTCCCTTTTATTGCCAGTGTGGAGATTTAATTTAGCTGTCCCACTTCTGCAGGAGCCTTTCTCTCTCTCTTGTCCAAAGAGAGGCACTTACCAGGACCAGCTGAGGTGTGATGTTTCATCAAACTCACCATGCATCTCACACATTCTGTAATCAAGAGCCACACGAGACTAACAAGAACTTACCTTGCCCTTGTGCRTCTCCTGCAGCCATTTTCTAAGTCGAATGAGGCAGCTTTCTTGCATCGGTGTCAAGTCACCCAGATAACGCTTGATGTAGTCTGCATCCAGCTTGTCTAAAAAGAAGATATATATATTATATATTAGAGTGGTCACAACTGGCCCAGTTGCACAACAGCAGCACAACTCCGGGAGCCTCTGCACTCCAAACAACACCGTTCAGGAGTCAGACAGACAGACAACAGTACCATCAGGTGTTCCGGCAGTAGGCTCTGCAGGGCTGCTTGAGGTGTTGAGGATCTCCTTGTTGTTCAAGGCCTCCTTTGTGGCAGTGTCTGGTATATTAATGGCAGGGGAAACTGGTCGTCTTGTGTGGGACGTGCTGCTCTCCAATTTACATGCAACAGGAGGAGTCCAGCGAGGAACAAAGGTTATTCCTTCTTCCTCCAGTTGCTTCAGGTAGTATTCTATTATTTCTTTTCCCTTCAAAAAACAAACTTCACTTTAGCTAATAAAAATCTCCAATCTCCATTTAGATACAAAAAGAATTGAGCTGAAAACACATTAAATGTGCAAATCTCTCTAAAGATTTCACTTCCAAATGCAGACACACACACTGCTCTAGGTTAAAGGGCAGGCAGCCCAGTTTCTTTAGAACAGCAACCTGTTATTTTCACTGCAGCTACTCTGTCTTTTTATAAGTTAGAGCCAGACACTTCCTTCATGACTCTCAGCTCACCTTTTTAATATTGCTGGTGTACTGCTTCATGGCAATCTTCTCCACTGTGCTTTCAAAACCAAAGAAAGATTTTATGTCCAGACTTGCTGACTGTTCAAAACAGGTCCAGTCTTCATTGTCAGGATGAACCTGTTAACAGGATGCCATACAGTTTAGTTACCCATTTGGTATTTACTTTCTCAGTGTTTTAAATGGTTATCTCATGTATTTCACGAATTAGTGTCTAAGGGCAATTTTCAATCTTTTGCTCCCTTTGCACAGACAGAAAAAGGGAACACAGATGGCTTTTCAGATTTTTGTTCCTCAGTGTCACCTTTGCCTGTCTGCATCAGGCAAGAGTCAATGGACTAGCACAACTGTACAATTTACAGCATTTCATTCTGGAGATAGGTCCACATGACAGTCACAGCCCATCTGTGAAGCCGGTACTACAGCTCATAGTGAACTCTGGGCTGTTGCACCTTGGGTTGAGAAGACAGCAACAAATACAGTGTAAGACTTCCAAGCTTTGCAGTCTAGACATGTTTGCAAACACAGACTGCAACAGACCATTCCCTTGTTGACTTACAAAGTATCTTAGCATTTTGTAGACGGAGAAGTATTTTACTTCATTTTCTTATGATAACACTGAAGAAAGCAGCAAAGCCTTTTCATTTGGTTTGCAGCTGAACAAGCTCGACTTTGCAGCTACTCAGGAAGCCGTTTCTACTCTTCCACCTTTTCATGCTTAGAGCATCCCAGCTAGTTTAGATTTTTATTATAATTAGATGACAGATGACAACCACTTTCAGTCTATACTACTACTCTGGAGGAAAGAGGTTTTTCTAAATTCTCTTTAGCTAAAAGAGAATGTCTAAGGATGTTCTGATCTGGCTCTAAAATCCTGGTTATATAAAATCTTCTTGGCAAGCTGGATTTCTGCATGTGCTATTGCATAGGGGCATACAAGAGCCTGTATCAACTAAGCAAGTACAAGCTATGAAAACAGCCTGTAAGAATGCTTCCATTCAATCAAATTAATTTTTGTAAAATTGAATATAACTAAAAAATAATTTTAAAAAAACTAGTTCTTCTTGAACCATGTTTCTGATCCTCCATTTACCAGTCATTGTTCCTTACTTAACTGAATCCAGTAAGCGTGGGGAGAAGCATCATTTTGAATGCATTCACCACATGTACTTTTTTTGTATAACATTTTCCCTGCTTAAAGGGATCTTTCACAGATAATAAATGCAAGTAGAAACACATTTTTAATTGGAGATCAGGCCTCAGAAATAAGTGTAGCAATGGTTTTTTAAAAAAAATCACTTAGCAGTGTCAAGCAGGTTTCCACTAACCTTTTAGGCATGATTTTGCACACAACACAAAATATTTATTACCTGCATTTAAAAAAAACCCCGCTACAATGCAAATAATCAGTTTCCAATTGCCAAATAGGATTTCACCTCTAATATCCACTCTAAATATTACTTCTATAAACGTCTACTGTACCAGCCTATAGGTGTTTGCTAAACATGCCCATAGCAGGAAGCACGCCTCCACACTCCACCGTGCAAGAAAACGAAGTCCAAGAAAAAACACAATGGAAAGAACTAGGTTAAAACATATCTGACTTGCTGCCTATTTGTCTGGAACTGTGCAGAAGGCAAATAAGCCATGTTCAACTTTCCTTTAGCAGCTCCATCAAGGTGTCATCAGCTTCAACACGGCCTGCCCCGCTACTACAGACCACAGACTTGCCTAAACAAAACTGTCAAACGCAGCAAGTTATTTCATCATCTTCTGCAATACAAGGTGCTCAACAAGGGTGTCGAACTGGCTTCGTTTCTTCAACCCAGAGTGTTAGATTTAGCGCTAACAACAATTATCACTCACACTGTTGTGTTGGTTATTTTTTCTCGTAAAACAAAGCCTAGAACAACCCAAATTCTGTTTGAGGAAATCTAAACACTGACTTAATTCCATCTGCACCAAGAGCCTGTTACTCACTGTGTAGCAGCAGTGCTCATTAATGATGACTCTATTGGAGAAGGTTTCATTGTAGGCCTCGATATGCAAAGTCCGCTCCCGTCTGTTCAGGGAATTCTTCTGGACAAAGTAGACATAATCCACTCCTGCAATCTGAGGAAGATGTCATAGGCTCTGTTAAGGTATAACATTCATGTCAAATGATTTAAAAAAAGGAAAGGCCCTTCAAACCTACGTACCTTTTTCAATAGCCGGGGTGCATCTATATCCAGCTTGCAGCGTCTTTCAATCACGTGGATAGCTTCATCCTCGCTCTTGTATTCACTTACAGTGTCACTAGCTACAAACATAGGTATTAGAGGACACGTAGGAAATCTTCTTTCATATGCCTGTAAAGATAGAAAGAAAACAAGTGTAGTTAATTCTGCTGTGTGTGTGAGGGGTGCCTTTCACTGACCTAGTCAAATTTTTAAGTATGACACCCCTCGTCCTCTTCATAGAAACTAATGAGCCTTCCACCTCCTCCTTCTGAAGTTCTGGCCATGGCTGAAAATCACAGTACGTTCTAGACAAACCATTTATTAACGGGTCCCTCACACAGTCCTCACTGCTCATATAGCAAAGCATTTTATAAACTATACAGGAAACTCCCCCTTTCTCTTCTTCCACCCCGCAAAGGAATTTACGTACCGTGACAATCCTCTTTTAACAGAGGGGCTTAAGATTTTAGTTTACTATTTCTAGGATGCTATAAGAGAAAACAATGTCTTTGGTTAGGAAAAATCCACATGTGCTCCACCAAGATGTCTAGAGGGCTTCCCATACAGCTCCCAAAGGTCCAACAAAACCATTTCAAAGCTTGTTTCTTAAGTTAATCAAGCTCTCAAGCCACCAGTACACAGGGTATTCCTAATGACTTCACTGCACTCTTTATCAGTTTACAATTCTGACAATACATTGCAAAGATTTCCAACAAAATAAGTCAATTTAAGTATTTTGTTAAGGCAAAGAAACCCATAGTTGTGAACCCACAGGTAAAGAATATAGCCAACAAGCTATTAACAAGCTGATCTTCTCTTAAGTGACACACAAAGACATTGGCACGAATCAGACACCCTCATCAGAAGCCTGGGATCAGGAAAATGGGAGCTATTCCTGTCAGCAAAACTGCCTCCTCACTCAATTTGAGTCTCCCCCCCCCACCTTCCTCTCTTTTTAAAAAAAGATTTTGCTCCTCCTTGGTAAAAGGGTAGTAAAATAACTAGTTCTCTAGCCTGCTTTTCAAACCCTGAACTCTCTCCTTTTTGCTTCAAGTACTTTGTTAGCTTTGGGGAAGAGGATTTGCAAGGTGTCTGGACACACAAAAGAAAAAACTGCAGTAAAATAAAGTAAATCTGAGAGCTTCACATGTAACTTGAAATTATTTCAAGCACTAAAACACACATTAGTCCTTTTAAATAATAATAGTTTTTTATTTAGCTGGGTCATGGCAACAACATCTCAAGAGGGAGATGGCATGGAAGAAAATGAGCAGCAGCTGCAGCGAGTATACAGCAGTAGAAAGAAAAGGTCTTTTAATTTTTCCTTTACAGAGATGACAAATACATAATTTTCAGAAAGTGTTCAAAAATGGCAGTGTTACTATGGTGATGGTGATGCAATGCACTAAAACAGTGCCAGCTTTTCCCTGCTCCCCGTGCATCTTTCTAAAAAGATTTTTTCACAGCATGATTATCGCAAGCACAAAAACCTCTTCTGTAACATGCTGTAACTACAACCAGTTACTACAGGCACTCCATTTTTCAAATGTGGCTCTGCATACGACTGGTTCTGTTTAAATTAATAGAAATAATCTCTGGGTTCAGAGATGCACACACAACAGAGTGACAAAGTAGCAGTGCTGAAACGCAGTAACAAGCATGGAAGAAAAAGTTTCACAGCTCCAAGAGAAAGCAAGGACGAGTCCTATCAATATTAAGGTTGTAAGAAGCTGTGTTTCTCATTTATTCCTTTGATGAGGCTCTTGTTTCTCCGGACAGAAGGCGATACATTTGCCAGGCACTCATGAATTTCTCAGCTCTCTCCCCGAGTGAGAATGTTCTTTCTAAATTAATCATTATTGCAACTATATTAAGACTGAGGTTAAATGCTGCCCTAAGCTAGGAAAGGAGCGGATGCAGGGGGGAAGATTGCCAGAAAAAGCAGGGTAAGTATTCCTGTTTTTCAGACAGCTCTATTTAAGACAACTTTGAGAACCTTACACTAAAATAATTATCTACTCTTTCCTCCAATGTTACAAAACATGAACAACATTTCACAAGGTATTTTTACACTTGGATGACAGAACTTCCCCATTTGAGTAAACCCTTTACAAGCCCTTCCAAGTATCCTTCCTTGCACATACTAACTGAGTTTCTCATTCCTCAAAATGCTTCCCATTTAACCTGGGACACCAGAAACTTACAGCCAGTACCTGCTCAAAACTGTTTAACTGAACTGTAAAACAAGAAAATCCTACCTTAAAAAGTATCCACTCTAGTGCATGGGAAAAACAAGCTAAATACATTCGGAGAGGAAAAGAACAAAATAATTAGCTGCCAAAATCTAGCAAGCTCAATGCTTAGATCAACAGAATACTTGAAGGTTTTGGACAGATTAACAGCAACAAAGCATTCTTTCTTTCCTAAGGACATGCACACACACACACTATTGAAAACTGCAAATAGACAATTTTATTTAGGTTCTTTAACTGGGCTGTTTTTATTTCTTTAAGTCACAATTGCCAATGTATTTCTGCAGTTCAGCATTTCTCAGCACAGCCTTGTCAGAAAAGGTGATTAGAGTAAACTTTAGCTGCCCTGAAAATATTGCATCCGATTTAAACTTGTGCCCTGCAACTTTCCATAAAGCAGTAAATAGAGTTGCCACTTCCACATGCAGTGAACACAGGTCTCCTTTACCCTGTGCAGCAGCAGGAAAAAGTTGCTAGAGATCATTGCATCCTGGCAATTTTTGCTTCATCATGGATAAGAACGGTACAGGTGAAAAGTTTAACAGCACAGAAACATCAAATCACAGAGAGGCTGGAAGGCCCCTCCAGAGATCATCTGGTGGCCTAGTATGGGGTCCAGCCAAACCCTGAACATCCTCATGGTGGAGACTCCTCAGCCTCTCTGGCCAACCTGTTCCCATGATCCAGCACCCTCACCGTGAAGCAGGGTTCTGGGGGGTTCAAATGCAATTTTGTGGGTATCAGTTTCTCTGCCACAAACAAGAGTTTGACCCCCCCACACTTTTTTTTTTTTTTTTTTTTAAATGCACATTTCAAGTGGTCTCTTTCTCCATACCAAGGAGATCCCAGCTCTTGCCCTTGCTCAGGCAAGGGCTGCTCTGCCAACCCCAGATTCATCTTTGTGGTTCCTCGCTGGGCTCGTTTTAGGAGGTCTATGTCTGCCTTGCACTGAAGGGGCCACATGGGACATGGTGCAACACTGCCTGATCGGCACAAGATTCCAGGTCAGAGCAGCACGGGTCACCAAAACGAGATTTAAAGGAGAGCATGAGAAGATTAAGAACAATCAGGTGCTCTCTCTTCACTAATAATACAATCCAAAGGATTTTGTGATTTGAACCAGAAATTGTCTCAAGTCCAGCTTTGCATACAGAAAATAACTGCATTATCCAGTATGTCTTCAAGAGTCTGATACTACAGCATCATATAAATGCTACATACATTTTTTCCTATGTGAGGTTGCTGGTCAAGGATTAACTTTTATACTCTGGGAAGGACAAAGACATTTCTTAATTTTACACCAATTACTCAGGTGCATTTAAAAATCTGTAGAGAACAAAACTAAAAGAAATTGGTGTGCACCTCCTCAAAGCCTCTAACCAGTCCTGGGCTTGGCATGGAAGACATCACGTTTTTGGCCAAGAGAAACACATATGTACAGACCTATCAGAAAGAATTCACATCTGCAACTCTGCTGTTCCCTAAGAACGTACTTCAGCTTTTCACAGGAGCACCTGGAACATGTACTCAATCAAGAGCTTGTACTTCAAGGAAAACACAGTAGGGGAAGCAGCTTCAACCTCAAATTAATGGGTTCAATACATAAATCCGTAACTTCCCCAACACGCATTAGCGGTAAACTTGATTTCAACCTCTATCAAAGCATCTCTTCCAAGCACTTCACCTTGCAATTCATGTTCAGAGCAGTCAAAAGAGCAGCAAAAGTAAAATTCCTGCTATTTTTTGAGGTATGGTATTGGGAATAATGGAACCCTTTCAAAATACAAATTTTAGAGCACCATTTAGGTATATGTTCAATTCAACTTTGAGGGCCAAAATAGTGATACAGCTTTCTGCTCTTCCAACCTTGCAACAGCTAATAAAATATTGACAGTTTAAGATTAGGCACTTACTCAGTCACAGGTAGAAAATGCAAGTCATACTAATCTGATCAGAGAAGCTGAATAAACAACATTTGCATAAACAATACCCAGCTTCTCTGATCAGATTAGTATGTTCACTAGGTAGGATATTCTTGTCATCCCAAAGGCAAAATAGGTTCCTGCTTTAAAGAACAGGGATTGCATTTCTATTAGAAATTGATTCAGGATCAATTTGTAAGGTAAAAAAAAAAAAAAAAAAGTCAAAACTTGCAAGAAATCTTACACAGTACCATTATCTCCACAGTAGTTTAATGCTTTAAATAACACTTTTCATCTGGTGAAGTGTACATAAGGGTCCTAGTCACTATTCAGAAAATTTAAGTATGTCAAGTGTTTTCTTAATAGTTTAATTGCATGAAACAGGCTGCTGGGAGGTTGTATTTCTGTTTAATGTTTTCTGATTAAAACTGTAAGAACTGTAACCTTGTGAAGAGTGGCTCCACATCCTTCCAGTGCAGCCTAAGGGAACATAAGAGACATTTTGTCAATCAAATCAGTCCTTTTTGTTTTGTATGCCACATGTGAACTTTTAATTTACACTTGCAACACCTGCCCCTGTGAGGTTGCTACAAGTGCATGCCAATGTCCATCGTGCTTTCCTATCCATTGCAAATACATGCAATTTCCGAATTATTCATAAATCTAGAGAAACAGGGATGGTCACGCGAGCCCAGACCACATTACGCCAGACTGATCATTCTAGCATAACATTCTTCATATCCACCTTACCCCTCATCAGAGGGCTAAAGATCAGTAAGAAAAATGCTCATTTGTGGAAGACCGAGAGGTTTCAAAACAGCAGCTGTATTCAAAATTGTGTTTCTTTTTTAACTCATAAGTCAGCAAGTATCTTCCCATCCCTCACATAYCCCTGTTCACTCCTGTTTTTTAGCCTATAAGAGCGCTATACTTTTACAAAGAACATGCATATACACCAGAGCRAAACCCTACCTACTAAGTCCACAGCTTAAAAGCCAATTTTGGGCAGAGAGGGAGCAGGAGAGGAGAGAACTTCCCCTTCAGCAGCTACCTGTTTGAGCAGGCTTAAATGCAGCTCTCCACTGCTGCACTTGGACAGCGCTCTCTGACTGCTCTCTTTGACAGTGATAACTTATTTTCTTATTTCTGCAAACCAAAGGCTGTTTGGCAGAGTCTGTACTCAGAATTGCCTTTGGAGATGACCAGGCCAGGAGGGCTTTATTCAAACAGAACTGAGCCTTATTTAGAACTATCCACCGAGTATGGAAGAAGACTCAAAATATATGATACCRTGCATCATTTGAAAAAGATTCACCAACACTCACGTCCTTATTCCATGACAAATACGTAGCTCTGTAATTAAGCTTATGTTTCCCCACTTTTTTTGGTATATTTTAGCCCAATGCCTCTGCTGGGAATACAAAACTACTCAGACTTTCCAAGTATTGTGGACGATACTGCACATTTGCTGTAACAGATGCAAGAGGCCTTCCTTATCCCTTTTCAAGGACACAAGGATGAAAGATTATGACTTGCTTTACAAGGGAAAAAAATATGAATTTAAGACTCCTAGTGCAATTTCTGAAGTTTTTGACTGGAAACAAAAGGTTAAAATTAGGACTAAAACATGCTATGCTTGCTCCAGAGTTTAACCATCAGTGATTCTTTCTGGCAAAGCTGCCGGCTATCACAGCAAGATGAGCAAACAARATGGTTGCATAACAACTTATCAGTGAACTAGATTTAAGTAATGAGAAACTACATCAGAAAATAGCTGGTGCGGAGGCCCTTTGTCTCAACTAAGAATGATTATCCTTTACCTGAAAAATCTACTTCAAAAATTTCAGGAATGAAGAACAAGCAGACAGCAAGTGCTCATTAAAGAGGAAGTTCCCATGCAATATTTTTCTTTAAAAAGAATAAACCAAATCTTAATACTCCTTTATTTTAATCTTCATTTTGGTGAGGAAAAAAAATTCTCCTCTAAAAATTTCAGTGAAAGAAAAATCCAGCCTCCCTCTGCAAACTGGGCTGTGCTTGTGAAGGGTGTGAAGAGCTGAAAAGAACTGGCAGAACATTTACTTTGACAGCCGGGCAGATGGCTTGGTGGGGACAGCTCTGGCTCATGGTGGGATTTATTCTAGTTTTCTTAGAGCTGATTGACATTCACCTGTATCCGAGTAACCTCTTATCCTAAACTATAAGGAGAGAAGAGAGAGAGAAAAAAAAAAAAAAAAAAAAAAAAAAGATTGTTGCAAGACAGCTTTCTTCCCCACTCTGATACACCAGCAACTACATTCTGGTCTTGCTTCACCTTTGCCCTCTTCTAGTGCTCCCTTTATTACAATCCAAAAACAATTTTACCCCATTGCTGCTTAAATAGTTCACAAATGAGAATGATCTGTTCACTCACCGTTCCTAGACTAAAAAAATTAGACCTTTAAGTACTGGSAACAAAAATATATCCAAGAGAAAACGACCTACTTTCCCATAAGGAAAAAGTACTAACAATAAGACAATAAGATAAGAAAGAGGATAAGTATCTTTTCAGATCTTAAAGATTTCTTCTTGTTTACTCCATACGTGAACAAAATGTTATTGATCTGGACTCAGTGTATTTAGAGCGTAAACTCACAGGTCAGGGAGCAAGCAGTGGCTGTGCTTTCCACATGCCATGCAAAGCAAAGTAACCCAAATAAGTGAAACAGTCCGAATACCTGCTAAACAACATCCCCCAGCTTTAAATTTTCAAAAAACCGTCAACTGTCTAACTTTCATAAAGCGGACTACTAAAGGTTTACATAACTAAGAATAAAAATCTATGAACTACAACCAGTTTTCATTCTTGAAGTTTTAATGGAAGGGGGGAAGCAGTTAAATACAGACTACACCAATGTACAATCCTAATTATGAGACAAGTACTAACAAGAGCCTCCTATGTGGAGATTATGTTCAGCTATTCTAATTAAAGGCTGATTCATTCCTCAAAGAGTGACAGTAGCTTGAAAAATAATTTCAGATGCTCTTTAATCTGGTGAGGAGAGRGTAAAGAGTATTTGGAAAGAAAAGTTGCTAACAAATAGTGTTAAGAAATAATTGCAGCATGATACTCAAATTCTGTTGAAGAAATGCTCCTAAAATTTTTAGGACATTTTTGTTTTATGTAAAATGTTCTACTGAAGCAGTGCTCAGATTTCCAACCGAGGTCTTTCTCATCTTTGAAACTTCAAGGGCTCAGTTGATTCAAAAGAGAAGAAAATACCAAGGCAGACATGACGATCCCAGACTATTTAGCTCTGCACAGTTCTCTAGATATTCAGCGTACTCACAGAATTGGTTTACTGTTTATTTCTTCTCCCGGGGTGGTTCGCAGGCCTTGCCATGCGCAAAGCAGATAGAACTGCTGCTTGAGTCCTAGAAACACAGCAAGGACTCTGCTCCTCCTCACACCCATCCTTCAGCCTCAAAGAAGGAAGTGCGGCCAAGTTTGCCTGAAAGCAAAGACCTCACCTGCTTTAGTTCAAAACTTACTTTATTTGAGGCTGTGAAATTTCAGAAACAATTCCACATTTGCTTTCAGGTCACCATTTCAAACAATGCGTGTTTATATATTCTAAGTATAGGTTGTATAGGTGGTACACAGGGCAAACCAAAACCACATTTTTGAAGAGATGTTCTGCATAACTCTACAAGGAACAGAAGCAGACAAGATTATCACGAATGGTGAGTATCAACACTTAACACAGCTAAGTGGACACAGTACAGATCCTTTCACACTACCGATGACTTGGAAGCAACTGAATAGGTGTGAAGAGCTTCATGTTAAATTTCAGACATAGCAGTTTACACATACAGCCAGCCATTAAAAAAAAAAAAAAAGGAAAAGGAAAAAAACCGTGAACCACCACTGAAATGGGATTGCAAATGTAGCTGTATTCCAAGCAGATGGTAGTTGGAGGGAGGCTTATGAGCACATCACACCACTGCCCTTGATTTCTGACAACAGGACCTTTCATGTGTTAACGTGGCTACAAAGCACTTTCAAGTGAATATAATAGGCTCCCCAATGCACGAATACTGCCTTTCTGTTCATCTCCTTACCTCAAGCAGCATTTCTATGGTTACAGTGTTGATTGTTATTGGCTTTGAATACATTCCAAATATAGATCAAGTGCACAGCTCCGCATTTTAAACAGCCCTAATAACTACCATGTAGGCTAGTTCTTGTAAGTTACTTAAATCCCTCAAAGATGTGCAACGCACTCGAATTCTGTGCCATAGTGCCATCAAAAAATTTAATAAACAAATTGTTTGTTAGAGCATCCAGCCCATTTGTAGAAGTAACCAGAAGTGGCCAGACCTTTATGAAACTTCATGCACAGCATTCCAAAAACCTTTGCCTCTGCCTTAAATAGGTTCTTTTAAGCTTGTGCTTAAGTTTGCTTGCACTGTGCTGGGATGGCATTAAGAGTCTTACTCAAATTAATATATAGTATTTACTGCAACACCTGTGACCCATATGCACAGTAGACGACTTCGGACAGCATCTCCACTGCCAGTCACAATGACAGCATTCTTGCAGTGAAGAATTGCTCTAGGTGCTTACTGAACTCTGAGCATATCAAAGAAAATACTTGATACTACATATTCACAAAGCGTTGACAGATTTGAGTTTAACTTAAAGAGACATTAGTCTGTTTACTTAACTGCCCCAAACCAAATGAAAAGGCAGAAGAGAAAAGCAGAAGCAAGGAGTTATAGGGGAGCAGGAAGCTCTGGGGTATCTTGGATTGCATATAAAGGCTACAGGGGAAGTGAATYACAGTTTTAGAGTTAAGAGTCCAACATTTTCAAGCTTGAGTATAAAGCTATTTTAATACTGCATTATAGGATGCAGCATAAAAGCAAGAGATTCAAAGCAAGTCTACAAAGTAATCATCCATCTAAGTGCCATTAATTCAGAATTTTACTGTTCATTTGCTGTTGAGTCATGCAAATGTGGTAGTCAACTTGCAGGACAGAACAGGAAGCCTCAGACTTTGGCTTTCCTGCACCGGAAGCAGAGACACAGAAACATCTATTCAGCAGAGCTATGTGCACAGAAAGAACCTATGTGTGAATTGACTACGTGGATTGTTGTTTTATCCTCTTCTTGCATGGACACAATTCTTCAGTAACCATTTTCATTTCAGGAAAGCATTCACATTGGAAAATTTTACTAGCAAATTATAGCAGAACCGTTGTTCCATACAGCTACATATAATGCCGCTGAAGCAGGAGCAGCTCCTGAACACCTAAGAGTCACTTTGCCTGCAGGCAAAGATGCAATCACTCCCAAAAATAAGCTCTCCAGGGATTTCATTCAACTGTTTTCACATATTCAATGGAAAGTGTGCACCAAGTCAGCAGTCAGGACACAGTTTCAGGGATACAGAACCTGACATGAAGACACATGCTCACATTCCACTTTTTTATCTACAAAAGTGGATCCTTAATAACCAGAGGCATGCCTCAGCAGCACTTCAATTGCAGAGTGGTTTCTTTATAACAGATAGGAGTCATTTGTGGTTTGCTGAAATAAATCTGCACAGCTGCACCCCTATAATACTTGCTTCTCTGTATGGGAGGCTCAATGTCCAGCTTCAGAGAGCAGATGAATGATGACTGTGTGAGTTGAGGGAATGGGTTTAGAGCCACTACAGAATTTAAGAGCTACATTTTCTTGTTTCAGATACTCACAAGAGGATCATTCATTCTTCTCCTCACTTCAAAAACTGTAGAAAGCCAGAAAGAGCCAGGATGTAGTGCCACTCCACTTAAAGCGAGCCTAACATCTACAGCCTCAGCTATAACCTGCACACAAGCTTGAGACGTGAATGTCCAAAACAAGAAGCTGAACAGAGAAGTTGGGCAAGTATCTCTCCCTTTTCCTCCTATAGGAAAAAAAGGAAAAGGGAAGAAAGACAGAAAAACACAACGTGCTGAATGTAAATGAAGCAATTTCAACCCTCCTTTGCACGGGAATAAGCCGGAAAAGCCTGACCATTCAGAGTATTCTAGGTTGTGACATGCAGACTAGCATCAAAACATCGGATGGAAAAAAAAAATATGACACTGCTCTGGCCTAGGCTGCAAGTGAGGCAAAGACAGACCTTATAGTTATGTTGTGCATATTTTAGTATGCACAGACCTTGGCTGACTTAGCATTAGTGACAGCAATACCAGATTGACTTGCAATTTTACTTTGTGTATATTAAATGTATGTGCATATCTAAAAGCAAGCATTTGCTCTCCCCCCATGTTGCAAGCAAGTCAGACAGAAATTAGTTCTGGCCCAGAAGCCATGTAGCTGTGTGAGCACAACACTTCATTTGACAGAATGTGCCATGCAACTGGAATCAGCTCCAGTAGCTTCTAGGATAGGAGGTTTGGATTCCAGCCCTAATTGCACAGGACAACTGCTTTGGATCAAGGTTAAAAGACTATGGAGAAGAGGCTGACCTCTAAAAGAGCATCCCAGAAAAGCTGGCAAYAGGCCAGGGAAAGCTTAAATGCTTGGAGACTATCATGTGATTACTGGGGAATGTCAGCTATTTTGGAGCACTTCCTATTTCCCTGGAACAACTGTAATAGAGAAATCTTTACACTATACAGGAACATATCTTTCTTTGAAAATTTAAGATACATTTTAAGATACACATGGTGCATTAGAGGACTGTGACCTGTTAAGCTTGTCATATTGAGAGCTGTTAGGAACCATTACTAGCCCTTCAGCAGCTGAAAAAAATGACAGCTATGCTCAATGTGGCTAACATCTTGCAAATATGCTGTCATACTGAAGACAAATTGTAGCATTTAGTTTTCCCAATTCTTTTCAGTCAATAAAAATGCATGTCTAGATCCTCTGAGTCACCAAGTATTACTTTAAAATTCAGCTGCAATCCTACTATATCCATGGAGAATCTATGTTTGGAAAGTCATGTATTTCTTACTGATCTATTGTTCCAGGCTTAAGACTCCTTTTTAAAAGTTGGATATCTTACAGTCACAGATACTTTCCAAAAGCAGAACTGTTAAAGTATAAGTCCAACACTAAACAACCTCCAACCACCCTCTGAAAGGTTAAAGAACTTGCACTACACAATGAACACAATGATCCTCATTTAAATCACAGCCCTCCCCCCCTTCCCCCGCCAGCACCAGGCGAGAGTTCAGTGAAACAGGTTTGACTTCATTGCCTCCTGCTGCACCCACTAGATCTCATTTGGTTCAGAGGAACCGAGCCTCTAAGTACTGCAACAGGGATGTTGCTCTACTAGAAATATAATCAGTTCAGAAATCTTCCTAAAAGGGCAAATTCAACACAAACAGTGCAGTTTAACTAGGAAGAGGGACAACTTCAGCTTCCAGAACCAGCAAAATATCAACTTCCAGGCAGAAATCAACAATGTCCTATTAATAAACCAATTAAAAGTCTATTAAGTGCATCAAAACTTGACCATTCATTGGCATCAAGGCAATGTCATCAAAATGCTGCATGCTGGGTCTAGGTCCTGC
This sequence comes from Eudromia elegans, assembly GCA_003342815.1. Lineage (NCBI taxonomy): Eukaryota > Metazoa > Chordata > Aves > Tinamiformes > Tinamidae > Eudromia > Eudromia elegans. Next base: position 576,626 of record PTEX01000239.1, on the reverse strand, counting down.
TGACAATTACTAATTAAACTTTTAAATTAATAAAACGTTTTTAAAGTATCTTAGCTAAAAAAGGCCCACCACATCTGTCATATCAGGAGACAGCTCTAAAGGGTTGGGGTGAGAGGGAGGGGAGGTCAGCAGCACGGAAGGAAAGTGGTTCCTCACACAGAACCTTGAGCTATGAGTCTTCAGTATAAACAAAGAATTTAAAATCTGAGGGAGATATAGCAGATCTATAAAACAGCAAGAAGCATGAAGCCTGAGCAGCATTTCACTGCTTATTCCAACATTAGGAGCAGGTGGTATGAACTAGAACTAGACAAAGCCAGGCTACAGATAAACGAAGTGCCCAACAGTGTGTCCTGAAGCACAAACATGAAGCAAGAGGGCAGCAAAATAAGAGTTCACCTAGCTCCAGAAAGTAACTGGGCAAATGTGAGAAATAGTGTTATTATACATAGCAGGCACTTCTTGTTATGTACGTGCTGTCAGGACACACCACTGCAGAYTGAAAGCACATTCTGAGGCAGTATTTCCTTCTGCTTGTCTCATTCTTGCTCTCTTCCCTCAAGAGAGGAGCTGCTACTGGCCACTGCCAGATACACAGCACACTAGAAACATCATCTCTTGATGAGAACAGCAACACTCAGTCGTATCTTAAGGCCTAAAGGCCTCCTCCCCACATCCAAACACATCTTTAGGATATCAATAACTAAACACAAACACTAGCTGCATGACTGACATTTTAACATGATGCCCCTGAACTGACTTTGCCATGAAATACAAACAAAAAGATACCACCCAGCTTCAAATGAAGAGCTACTTAAAAAAAGAACAGTGAAGATTCCTTTGATTCTTTTCAAAAAAGCAATTAAACCAACATTTACATAAACATCAGTTCTCTCTTCTTTCTGTTAAAATAAGGAAGTACAAACAAAAGCAAGAATCAACTTAGCATAGAACAAATAAGTTCAAATGAAATTGCATTAAATTCTGCTCATTATAGCATCAATGCCTGCAACATGCAGACCGTGAAACACTTCAAAAGAAATAGGTAATTTCATAGAGTCATGAATTCAGTAATGAAGGCCTTATCCACAGTCCAATGAATCATGCAGCAAAAGAGATAGTTTTGCAAATTAAGTACAATTTAGACACTGACTGAAATAGCCAACTGAATGTCCTCTAAAAGGGATGCTAGTGACTGATGTTTCCAAACTGGCCTTAATATTTGTGGCATCCACATTTTGCACTAAATGAAGCACAATACACTGTAAAAAGGAAGCATATTCATCAGGAAACTACTTGTTCCCCTCCTGCTGTATAAACAGATGGCAGCAGGACACACCACCACTCAGTGAATCCACTCACAGAAATGCTCCTTCTAACAAAAGCAGAGCTACCATTACCAGAGCAATAGTATCCAATTATTACAGCAGCAGCAAAGCAGCAAGTCACCAAGGCCAAGACGGTCAGGTAACTCCACAGTACACAGCCTTCAAACTGTTACACGCACCAATCTGCATATATTCAAAAGCACATTACACTCAAACCTGGAGAACATAAATCAGCGGTGCCAGAATGAAAACAGTACTGTAATTACCTAGGAGAAACAACCAAAACCTACATAACCCTACAGATTTCAGTTTTTAACTAAATAAACTGAGAAGACTGAGAGGGGACCCGATTAATGTCTATAAATACCTCAAGAGAGGGAGTGAGGAGGAGGGGGCTGGCCTCTTCTCAGTGGTGGCCGCGACAGAACTAGAGGAAACGGCCACAAATTGAGGCACCAAACGTTCCACAGGAACTTGCAAAGGAATTTCTTAGCAGTGAGGGTGACAGAGCCCTGGAACAGGCTGCCCAGAGAGGTGGTGGAGTCTCCTTCTCTGGAGATCTTCCAAACCCGCCTGGACACCACCCTGTGCCACATGCTCTAGGGGACCCTGTGTGTGCAGGGGGGTTGGACTAGATGACCTCTGGAGGTCCCTTCCAATATTAAGGATTCTGTGATTCTATCATTCTAAACCAAACTATGGCAAGGCCCTGAAATGCCAAATTTAGAGATCCCAAACATATATGGTTTGAGAATTAAAACATTTTAAACCAAAAATTCATTTTAATATAAAAGGGTAAATTCTCTTTATTCACTCCCACGATCCCTCTGTTAACACCAGAGGGAGTTAAAGCTGTTAAGTGCCAACAGCCCTGTGATATTTTTATTTTTAAATTTACTGATATATATTCTCTAAACCTAATTATCATAAAAGAAAACCCAAGAGGAACTCAAGATAGAAAACRTTCAGAGTTCTGAAGTTTCATAAATGAATACAAAACAAGAAAGCCAAATGGTCTGCTCTCAAGTTAACCCAAATTGATCATACTTTATTTTTTATTTTCAATAAATAAGGACAGATCCTCCTTTACAGGAAGTCAGCTCAGTCCACACCACTCAGCTATTAAGCTCAATTTGCAAACACTGCAGTGCGGACTAATACCAGGGCTAATGAAGCAAATTTCTCACGGGCCTTCGACTTACCATTACAGCAACGGTGTTGAACAGGCTTCAACTGCAGATGTCCAACTACCTCTGTGTGGAAGCAAGGGTTCCTGCAGTGCAGCATGCACTAAGGCCTTGCTGACTTGCCTTCTTGGAGCAAGGTGCCACCATCTCACTATCCCTGGAGGGAAGGGGCTAAGCATCTGCTCCCACAGCCTGTTGAGGAAATTGAGTTGGCAAAACAATTTTCTCCCCTAACATATATATTACATTATAACATAGCTGTTATAATTCTCTGATCCTTAAAAAAGGCAGCCTATGAACCACACACTGAAAATCTCTATGGACCACGTTGAAAATCAGTCTTACTTAAGAGAAAGAAAAGCTGCGAAAAGCCAGGACCTTGGGACTAATCTTAAATATTGACAGCTCGTCTCTTGCCTCTACTCTTTTGGCAGGTTATGCCTTAAATTGCAGATAAGGCCTGGTGATATCAGACAGACTTTCAAGCTATGTTGTCACTGTATCTTCCATCAGTGTGAAATCTTGGCATGACTTTCAWCCTCTAACACACCACTGACTCATTACAACTGTGCAAAGTTGCATGCAAAGTAGCTGTGAGAAAGCAGAGAGCGATTAAGTTACCCGTAACAGGCCCTACTTAACATTTACCTGAGCTCCAGTCTGACCCTGTCTAAACTGTGTCATAAAAAGTGAGATAAAATAGCTAATAATTCAGCTTAACAGCCTAAATTCTTTATTTAGAATATATGCTGTTCATTTCCAACTAAATGAAAAAAATATGAAGATCAACTTGGGAAAAAAAGAAAATAGATCACTTAAGGCCAACCTGTAATTAATTTTGTCATGAGCTAGTTAAGAGATTTACTTGTAAATTCTCAGCAGATTCAGTCTATATTCAGAGTGCAAGAGTTATAAGCACGCATCACCCCCCTCCTTCCAGAATCAGAGTGAAAACAAGCTGTGTGCAAAGCAAAATCCTGAATCCTGCTTACAAAACCACAGTGARTACCCTGAGTTCCAAAAACTGGATTCTGATTAAAGAGTGTTTTATGCAAACTCCTGAGCRTTGCCCCCAATCCCTCAGGTCTTCCTTCTCACCTCCTCTTTCATTATACACTCATTTTCTGAAAAAAGGACCAACTAAAATATTCTACTGTAGCAGCTCCTTTAGTTCATAGCAGTAAATTCCCCATAGAAATGGGAAGTGCACATAACTGTTATCTGTACCTCCGGCTTTAGCAATCTCCTACATCTACAGTCAATATCTGCRACCTCTAAATACTCTTTTTTTTTTTTTCATTAAAAACATCCAACCTTTTTCCCCACAATTTTAAAGCCTTTCACATGTGCGTCATAATGGCYTACCACATATTAAAATATAAGCATGAAATCAGACCCTTTGCAGATAACAAATGTGGGATCACAGGTGGCTGGGACTACAGAATCCATTCCCCACTTCCTCTCTACCCGCTTCCCATCTCTTTAACTTTGGGATTTTCAACACAAAGATAACACTGCTTTGCTTGATTGACTGATCCCATCGCAACACTTCAGCGTCACAGCTAACCCACACCTGCAAARGGTGAAATAGCTGGAGTCCTTTCAGAACAACACAACAGGAAATTCTGATGTATATTTTTCTTCTATCAACACCTCTAAAAGCTAAAAACATCAAACTCTGAAAGTGTGAAAGTCTTGTTAAAAAAAAGCAGCAACTAAAAGCATTTGGTGAGCAAGGGAACTGCAGCTGTCAGCTACACTCAGATCATGTGTTTTCCCACCGAAAGAGGAAACAGCCATGGAAATAGCAAAGCACGCCATGAAATAACATGTAAATCACATCATAAGCAGGCTGCTAAATTAATATTTTTCCTAAGTAACCTAAGTAGGATCCTTCCTAAAAAACGAACCTAGATAAGTTACCTAAGTACTAAAGTCATGTTTCTTAACTACTGCTCATTCAAAACAAGGGTCCAAAAATTCTTTTGTCCTAAATATATATGGCAACACCAAAGACAATATAAAACATGGGTTAAACTACAGGTACTTACTCCAAAATATAAAAATCCAGATGTAGAACTATTTCACAGCAGTTCTACCAATCCCTTTTCAATAGCACCTAAGCCTGAACTTTCAGCAAAGAAAGAAAACA
>PTEX01000239.1:538233-566080 GCA_003342815.1 Eudromia elegans | reverse complement strand
GCCGTTACCGGCCGGGGGGGGGTGTCCGGCGCCTCTTACCGTTGCGGCCGCGCGCTCGGCCCTCATGTCTGCGCGGGGCGCGCGCCGGTTCCGGCGGGGGGAGGGGCGCCGCCGCCGCCTGTTGKTCCTAGTGACAGGGGAGGGTGGGGCCTGGCCGCCAGCCAGCCAGCCGCGCATGCGCAGCCACCGCCCAGCCGCCACGCTGTTCTTTGGGGGGGGAGAGCGGCTGGCGTCTTCTGCCCGCGCCTGCGCACTGTCCGGGGAGGGGGGGCCGGGGGTCGTGGGAGCGCATGCGCAGTGCGCGGCGGGGAGGCGCGCGGGGGTGGGCGCGTGCCCGCATGTCCCGCGCGCGGTCCCGCGGCGGTGGCGGCGCTGCCGGGCCTCACGTGCGGCGCTAGGAGCGAGACGCGGCCCCGCGAGCGCCAAGGTAGCGTTAAGTGTAACCAAGTGCTGAGGCCGCCCTGGCAGCTCTGCGGTCCCAGCACCTCTCCCCACTTGAGCGTTGTGTTCCCATCCTCTTCTGGCTCTGCCTCCTTTCAGCCCTTGCGCCCCCAGACTGGGGTGTTTCAGTCTTCTGAGTGTCTGAGAGGCATCCTGGGCAATGTCTGGCCTGCTAGTACCACAGTGAACCAAAGGCAAAAGGTACAGTCGTGTTTTTTAATCAAGCTGCTGAATATATCACAAACTGCCTCAAAATACCAGCTGGAAAACCTGAGGCCTGCCCATCTGCTCCCTTCAGTGACTTGTTACCTGAGCACGGTTCATTACTTAATTTTTCTCTCAGGAAAGAAATCTCCAAAATCGGGAGTCATCACACTGTGCGGTGGCACCATTCCTTCCTTCCGTGGGCAGGTGGGACTCGCAGCTGGCATTAATCAGTGACTGAGCCGCAGCCCTGTCTTACACAAACCAGGTGTATGTTGACGGCAGCGYGAGCAGCCTCGGACCCGAGACCAGTCCTTACAGCAGCAGCTGTCCGGTGGGAGTGCCGGCTCTGCCGGTCCCGGCTCTGCCGTACCGTTGGGCCAGCAGCGTTCACCTCGCTGCGCTGAGYGGGTTCATCGGTGGCTTCCTAGTTACGTGTGGTTACTGATTGACATTCCCTGCCATTACGCCCGCAACATCCTTTTCCTGCTCTGAACGCCGGAGATACAGCCCTGCTAGCAGAGCGGGCTCGGGAATTTACGCCCACGCAGATTCTGCTTTTTCCTAACATTTCTCTCTTTAGATGCTAGGGAGTCTGTCAATGCCTAGGAAATGCCCTTGTTCTCTATTTTACCAAATGTTCATGTCATCAGAAAAAACTTCATTACGACTTTTAAATGTTATTGACAAAGTAAAGCAATTATCAATGCATAATTCAAAGGCTGAACTGTGGCTAGTGTCTATCCTGTCTTGTGCAGAGCGAACAATCTTAACAAGAGCAGCACAGCCAAGGAGACGAGTGTGTTTTCAAATACCTCTATTATTGTTTATATTCTCATTTACTCTTTTCTCGCAAAAACCCCAGCGATGAATTCTTAGAAGGAGGAGAAATGACTAAATGGGTGGGTGAAACGTCCTGGGAGTGCAGAGAGGCAYGCTGCGGATTGGAGCCCAGGGGACGCAGGCTGCAAGTGCAACCCCATCCACGTTTTCGGAAAATAATAAAGGCAGCTCGCTAGGGATGAGGGGAAGTTGAGGGCTGGGGAGGTTAGTCAAGGTCAGTCGCTCCCCACCGTGGGAAGATGTTTCCTGGACTGCAATCCCTCTCATTSCAAATTCTGGTTACACAGCTCAAAGCTCAGTTATTTATTCATTTTCAGGCAATACACTGATGGAAATTAATGAGAACTGTTGGTATTCAGTCCCTTATTAATACTGATAACTAACTTAAAATGCAATTGACTGGGAGCAGCGAGAGGCTGATGATCTGGGCATGCATACAAGAAAAGATCCAAAATGCCTCCAGGCCTTGGTGTAATTCAGTGCAAGTGTGGGGAATTTTAGCGTGCTGAAACTTGCTCTGTTTTCTTTGGTTTGCATCTCATCCCTGAGAGTCTGACTAGGAGTGAAGTGGTCATTGCTTCTTATTGTCCAGCAAGTCTCATCTTTACAGCTTTTGTGCTTAAGAGAGGACGATGCTGGGAGGACTGTACAACAAGACAAGACAGGACTTGAATCCATTCAAGTTCTTGCTGCTAAGTACTAAGTACATGGAAAGGATATGAAACAAAGCATTAGATTTTAAGTTTAGAAGCTCTTCAAAGGTAATCCCCTATAAAGCTATTCCATCGGAGTCAGTGGAGTTTTTTTATGTACCACTTGCTCACCTGACATAAATGCCTAGGTCCTAAGCCTTTAAAAAGATGAAAAAGATCCCAAGTGACAACAAACTAAAAAAAATAAAATAAAAATAACTGCCCCCTGGGGACATGCAATTCTATTTTGCACACAGCCTGCGCTAAACACATCGTAGATACTCAATGAAGTACCACATTTTTTTCTTTCCTTTGTCAGTCTAAAGAGCAGGCATCTGGTGGCCCTGCATACTATGTAGTCTGAATTATTTCACTCATTCGCTTTCAGAAAAATAGTAATTGCAACATCTAAGTTAGGCACTGCAGGGATGTGTGTGAATACGCTGGTCTATAGCAACTGCAAGTATTTGAGAAAGGTCCCTGTAAAACACATTCTGCAGAAGTTATGCTCAGGAGAAGTATTTCCACATATTTATAGAGATCTTAAGGCACTTTGTAATGACAGGGAAGATAATCCCAAAATGCAGATATAAATATTGAGGCTCAGAAAGTTATACAAGAAGCCACTGAGAAAGTCAATATTAGAGACCAGACCACAGCTCTTGACTTCCCCGGTGATCCCCTTGTTTCCAAATGCTGCTGCCTTTTGGCTTCGCAGTAGTTTTCCACTGCTGACAAGGTTGGAAACTGGGGAAAATGTGTCAAGACTTGCCTATAATCAGGAAGATGAGRTTAATATATGAAAGTGAAAGGGCATTAAACTCTCAAGTAGGGATTTTCGTTCAGAAATAACTGGCCCTAATTTACTTTAGTGCAGTACAATTGAAGGTGCATTAACTTTATACTGTTATTTGAGTTATTTGGACTTACCTATGTGTCACTGTGTAGAAAAGCCTTAGATGAATTTGTACCCTGGAGCCTTCTCTATTTTGATGTCATGAATAGTCAGAAACATGTTTTTTCCTGTGTTTTCAAGTGACAGAGAGGAAAATTGGACTGGAGGCTGGGAGATGGCCAGAGAGACCCAGCTGCCAGCGCTCGAGCTCCAGCAGCAGCCATCGCAGCACAGATGCCAGTGACATGGTAAGAGCTATGCAGATGAGCATTAGCAAAGAGCATTAATGAGCTTCGGATTGATGAAATACATGAATCAGTATGAGCACGTGACCGGGTAAAGCATCCCAAGCCTTATTCACATCCTCTCATTGCAAAGCCCATAGCCGCTCATCCCGTTACATGGAATTTAGTGCGAGCGATGCAGTGTTAATGCAGCAGGTGGGAAAAGGGGCTGCTGACAGGACATAAATAATTGAAGTGTGATGAGAATGAGCGTCGTGTATATCCTGCATGAGGCATCATACCCAACATCATCTGGGCTGTTGGTAACACTCAGCAGGTTGACAATGCATGTGTTGGAAGAGGGGTGGGAGGGACTGGAAAAAATGAGGGCACCTACAACGTTATTGTGTCTCTTGGACGTAGGAAATGGCGCAGGGGGATCCAAACCGTCAAAGGGAAGGTTTCAAAGGGACTATATTTTCCACTACAGAGAGAATGTTCGTGTGATACTTTCTTCGTTAGGTACTTTATTGTCTGTAGAAGAGGCTGTGCTCATAAGAGCGAACTAGAGCTGAAGGCAAGCCCGGGTCTGCTGGACTTTTGACAATGCCCAGGGCTGATTTTACCAAGTGGCACAACTCATGCCCTGCTGCTGCTGTCTGGAACCTTCCTAATGCAAAGTTCCTAATGGTGAAAGCACAGTTACCAGCTGCCTCCTTAAGATGGTGATGCAAAGGACTGCCTGGCTCTGATCAGTTATCAATGACACCTTTCCCTCCTTAGAAAAATATTGATCTCAGCCAAGAGGGATGACATATGCAAGGGTGAGTAGGTTTCCTTTAAAAATAAATACAAAGACTGTGTAATAGCCCTCTAATGAGTCTGACAGTATAAATACTCCCATCTATTTCAATAATCAAGATGCCTAGTCGCTAACTAGCTATAGTCTTTGTCCTTGTTTGCCTCTAAAGTGCTGTTTATTTTGGGGGGGGCAGGGGGGCAATAGCAGAGAATTGATAAGAAACAACTGCCTGTTATTCAAAGTATTCCACAAATCCAGCCCCTTTTAAAGTGCGCTCAGCTCCACCAGCTCTTGGATTGCACTTGGTGGGTAAACACTGTGCCCCTTTCACTGTGCAGTTCAATCCGGACAAGCCGCCTCTGTGGCTCCTGCTCTGCCAGTGGGAAAGTGCTTCTCTCTGTGCAGCTCATTCCTGTGCCCGAAGGAACTGAGACATGTCATTATGGCGCGTACCAAAATAAGCAGCATAGCTAATTCAGGGTTTTTTTTTTAAATCGCACTCCTAAACACAAGAGTTAAAGCAGCGCAATGTTTGTGAACCAGGCCCGTGCTGCTAGCCTTCATGCAAGGATCTCTTAGAAAACACTTGAGAAATATAAGTCTCATGATGCTACTTGCAGGCTATAGAAAAGACATCTTCCCTTCTGCCATCAGCAGAATTCTTTGCATGGATTCCAGCCCCGTATCCAAGGCAATCTCATTATTTGCTATGCACGCTCGATCTGCTTGCTAATGTCTTTTTCCTGGTTGAGGGGGAGGAACCTTCCTGGGCTCCACAGGAGGGCCTCTGTTTTGGAGACTAAAAAAAGAAAGCAAGCTGTTTAGGAAATAAAAATAAAAAAAGTCACCCGCCTGCAGCAGCGACACCCTGAATGTCGAGAGCGACTGCGAGACAGATGTTCCTTCCGACGGCATTGTCTGTGTGAGATGCCGGGGTGCCCGGCCGCCCCAAACATGTTGGCGGGGGGCACGGCGAGGTGGAGGCTGCCTGCGCCCCGGGAGCCGCGCGGCCGCCCCGCCGGCGAGCAGCCTCTCCCCGTCCCCGGAACGCACTTGGCTAACGCACCGCGCGGTGCAAAGCCACGCTGGCCGTCCTGCGCGCTAGGCAAAGTTGAGCAGAGATTGACAGCAGCCTCTCTCCTTGGTTACGTGAACTGGCGTGACGCCCACAACGCTGGCCCYGTTTGTGCGGGGCTGAGAGATGCTATTTAACACCTCCTGGCCCTTGTAGTGTCAGCATCAGGCAAGGGAAGCCCGAGCAGAAGGCAGAGGTGGAGCTGCCACAGGAGCCGAGCTCTGGCTCCTCAGTGCCGGCTTTCCAGGGAGTTTTCTGAGAGCAGCTTCTAAATAACAACTCCTAAATCATTTGGTACAAACGAACTGGACAGTCTCCAGCACAGGAAGCCTGTTTGTGATCGTGATTTCAAGCTAGTAGCTACAGAGTAGCACCTGACCACTAAATATTCAAATTAACTGATGAACAGCTGTCCTGTTTTATTTGCTTTTGGTCACAACCAGCCTGAGGCTGAATTAAAAAGGAGCCCGACAACAACCCGTGTGTCCCATTGCAGTTGTCCRGGGGCTGCAAGCGGTAATAGCTCGTGCAAGGCCGGCTGCCGGCTCCCAGCCCGGTGGATTTGGGCTGCGTGTCCAGCGTCCCACGGGACATGCCCCTTCTCCCTTATCACCACCACGGYGGGCGCAGGCAGCGGGCCGTGTTGGCCAGCGAAGGCCTGGAATAGATCCAAGCCCTCCCGGCTCTGCTGCTGCACTGACGCAGCCCTGCCTCGCTTCAGGGTTTTCTGAGAGATGACTTCCTGCTATAGGAGCAGAATATTCTTCAGTTTGCCTCCAAACCCTTCAAGTAGAAATTAAGAAACTTTGCTTTTTCTTGGCTTTGATCGAAAGATTGAAAAGCCCTTCCAGGTCTGTCAAGTCTCCCTCCCGGAGGACAAAGTCAACGCTGTCAGTTCCCATTGCCATGATGTTGCCCAAATGCTGCTCATGCAGCTCAGAGGTTCTGCATGAGGAGGTACAAAATGTCCACGTACCTTCCTTCAGGATATAGCACCCACGTACTTTTGTGTGACCTGGAAGAGGCAAAGTGCTCATCGGTAGCACAAAATAAAGACTCACTGGTGCTGAGGTCCTGAACAGTGGGGCAGGAGCAGCCTGAKCCCTCCAAAACCACCAGGTGTGAGGCCAAGACAACTGCAGAGCTCTGTGTGACACCGTGGCCAGGACTGGGAGCAGCTAGGGGACTGAGCAGATAGGGAATACGCAATGGAGAGCATGTGTTGCACTGCTGCTGCTGCGAGCAAGGAAGGAGGGAGGTCTGGAACACAGTGGGTAGCAAAGGGAAGATGAGGTCAGTGGTKGAAGTGCAAGGAGAACCAGCAGAGCAGTAATAGCATCTTCCCAGGGTGTGGAACTAGACTATTTCAACCCTTCGTTCTCCAAATAGAGTGGTAGGACAACAGGATCAAGTGAGCCATGTGACTCTATGGCCAGCTCCTCGTGCTGGCCCCGAGCCAGCCAGCGGGATGGCGTGGGCACACGTGGGCACACGGATGTGCCCTGGCGTGCGGTCAGCTGCAGCTGCCTTAGCTCCTGCAGCTCCTGCAGAAAGTGCAGATCCTGCAAGGTCTCCCCGAGCTCCTCGCACTGCCCCGCACGCTCCTGCAAGGCAGCTGGAGTTTCCTTTCCGACGGCAGCCCTGGCCCTCCTCTCTGGTTTCCCCTTAGCTCTGGTGGCCCCGCACTGGGGTGTCCACGCAGCCCCTTCTCCTCGGAGGCCAGGTGGGCTGCCCAAGGAGCAGGGACAGCATCTGCCCAGCACAGTCACCAAGACGGGACGTCTCGTTAGGAGAGCAGGAGGGTGCGAGGCCAGCAGGATGACGGGGCAGGGAGAGCAGGATAAGGGCTCTGCACAGCCCCTCAGGCTCTGGGGAAATTCCTTCCATATTCCCCTCAACAGGAAAGACCTTTCTGAAAGGGTCTGGGCCAGCAGGTACCACTGTGGGAGATGGAAGCTCTGCCGTGGCCAGGCCTGATCTGGTGCATTAACATGAACAGGACAGAACTACAGGGAATTGCAGCCAAGCACCGGCGTGCGGACCTGCCCCCGCAGCACTGCTCAAAGCGACCCCGCTCAGCTAACCCGAGACTGAAAATATAACGAGAGGACGAGGCTGGGGCGCGGTGCCGCCGTACGACATCGTGCGTGTGATCAGGCTTAGCAGGACACCAGCAGCCTGAGGGTCATCTTACATTTAGCTTGAAGAGGCTAAAAATAACCCCTCGGGTCGCGTTCCTGTTGCGGCGTCGCCATCTCTGGCGCCTGCTCCTGTTCCGCGGCGCTTCCACACGCACAGCCGGGCCCGGGCTGCCCGGCCCCTGATGAGCCGCGGAGGGAGMAGCTGGAGAGGTCATTTCTGTGAGTTATTCAGTGACTTCAGGAAAAAAAGAGCCCAGCGAGCAGGGAGAAGGCATGAGCTGCAGCCCTCGACACATGACAAGGTCTTGGTGACCGAAAATAAAACCATAAAACAGAAGAGCGAGCCCAGTTTCCTAAAGCCGATTAGAGCAATTCCTCCGAGGCTAAATTTAGAAAAAAAACCCAAAAATTCTCGCGCATCTCAAGCTCCGTTGGCAGCAGTGAGGGAGCCGCGGGACAGCCAGGCTGGAGGAGGGAGGCGGGCACGCAGCCCCCTCGACTACCCACGTGGGCACAGGCGCCCACGGGCCAGGGACGCCACCTCGGTGGCCTCGCGCCTCCTTTCCTGAACAGGAGATGATAATAACAACAACAACAACAACGGCAATAGCACGAAAGGGCATGCAGTGCAGTGCAGTGCGGTTCCTGCGGCAGYGGGCGAGGGGAGGCCGGGGCGGCTGCCCCCATCAGACCTGCTGCGTCTGCATGGCGAGCAAACGGCGGGGGAGAGGAGAAGCAGGAACCTGCGTGCGTGGTGGCGTCCCGGGAACCAGCCTGTGGCYGAACAGAGGCTTCCCTGCGCTGCTGGTGCCATCCCCGTGCTTCCAGTGCCACCATCCCCGCAGTGCTGCCGGTGCCATCCCTGCGCTGCCGGTGCCACCATCCCCGCAGCGCTGCCTGCAGGCAGCCCCAGGCACGCTGGGGGCTGAGGAGAGGCCAGGCGTCGCACGGGGCCTCTCGGCCACTCTGCCCCACAGCAACCCGCGTGACTACCCAGACGCCCCAGAGGGGACAGGAGGGAGAGACAAGGCGAGTGAGGAGCCCTGAGCAGGAACGGCAGCCCGAGCCCGTTCCAGAGCTGCGGCGGGAGGCGCCAGGGCGATCGATGGCACCGCCGAGCGCCTGGCTCCTGGCTCCCGCACAGCCCCCTGCCCGCCACAGCAGGCGGGATTCAGGTCACTGCTCGGAAGCATGCAGTTTATTCCAGGCAGCTTTTTAAATATTTAAGAAAGAGCTGTCAAATTAAACCTGATCGCATCTGGCTTCAACAGCCAGCTTGGAAGCGCTGCAGATCTTATAGCTTGAACTTGAAAACATTTTTTTCGAAGCATTGATTTCCGCCCAGCCTCATTCCCATAATCACAGCACAGRGGATGAAGGCAGCAGGGATTAGGGTCCCAGGGATGCTTAGGCGGCACTTGCACCTCACACGCTCCTCCCATCTTCCCCAGGACACGTGGCAGGATTTAATTTGCTGTGGAAGGAGGCTGGATTCCCCACGCAGGGACACGGGGCAAGCCGGCAGCATCCCTGCTTGGGATGGGGTCTCCGGTGGGTGCTGGGGAACGGGGCCGTGGACGAGGCGAGAGGCTGGAATAGGGCAGCTCTGCCAGGTCTCTCCCAACCCCGCGCTGCCTGCACATCCCCAAAGGATCAGGCCCCCTTGTGCCACTCATGGAAAATTTTGCTGCAGCAACTGCTGGTAGAGGGGGAAAACCATTGTGGAAAATGAGAGGTATTAAAATCCAGGAGGGTCCAACCTGACCTGGCTGCTAATAGCCTTTCCAGATGTTCAGCAATATGAGTGCTGCCAAAGCCTGCTCCATGGGGAGAGGAGGAGGAGGAGGAGGAAAGGGGGGAAACCCCAGCGTTTTAAGCAGCAGAAATGGCCCCGGCTCCCCACGCTCCCAATTCCTATGCAAATCACTGCAAAAGCCCGTGCTTCCTCGTCCGACCTTGCCCRTTTGCGTAACGCACCGAGAGGATTAGTCCCAGCCCGGCTGCTGAGCGGGCTCCAGGTCCGCGCAGCGAGACGCTGACCTCGGGCCTGGCTGAGCAGAGCCAGGAGCAGGAGAGGCGAGGGCAGGAAGGCGCCGAGCCCGCCCGGCAGGGAAAGGGACTTCCCGCGGGTGCCACAGCCCCACGCCGTCCCTGCAGCAGCACCTCACCTCCCTCAMCCAAGGGACTCGGAGAGGGGGCCCCGTGTTTTAACTCCCAGCACTGTCCAYGGGCTGGGCTAGCAGAGAGGCGAGCAGGGCGCCCCGCTGCACATTAGTTTCCTGCATCTTTCTGGCAACTTGGCCTTGGTTTTTCTATTCCACAGGAAATTCCAACACAGAAAACCCCAGACCAGGCCAAACGCAGAGGGAAAATACTTTCTTTTGCAGAAAAAAAGAAAAGCTGCTGCATTTCTAGAGCTCTGGGATGGGGATTACTTTAAAAAGAACCATTGAGAACATTGTGGCGTCCCAGCCTGGCGGGAGCAGCGTCCTTCAGCCTGGGAGGTAGCTGGGGAGCAACACAGACTCACAGAACGGTTGAGGTCGGAAGGGACCTCCGGAGATCATCTAGTCCAACCCCGTCTCGAGGAGGTCACAGCAGGGGCCAAGCACTCCCCTTTCTTCCCAGGAATTTCCTGTGAGCCTTCAGTGTRAGCACCTGCAAGCCTGTGGGAAGTTAAGAGCCAAGCTGCAAGCGGCGCTCAGGAACGAAGGGAAATGGTCAGACCAGGGATTCAAAACCTGGATTTGTTTGCAAGAGCAGAAATAACCTCCTCAAACCTTGCCTGGAGGAGAGAATCACTCCTGAATGCAGGAAAATGCACTCCTTGGCAAGGGGACTCTGCCAGGCCTGGACCTGCTCRGCTCACGGCCTCACGGAGCAGAGAGGGCCCCGCTGCACCTGCAGAAGAGCAAAAGATCTTGGCAGAAGAAGTAGGAGTCACTGCAGGGAAACTGCATCCTAGTCTGGATCTCAGCGTGTTTTAGGCTTGCTTTTGTCTGGCAATAGCGATGCAGCCCTGGTCTGGTATGGCCGGCAGACCCCTTCCCAGCAGGGAAAAGGAGTCAGCAGCATCGCGGAAAGGGCTTCGCCAAACCCAAGCACGGGCACCGTGGTGATACAGGCAGGTGCTCAGCCAGCGTGGGAGACCCTCCCTCGCCGCACACACGTGTAGTTTGGAGTGAAAATGTGGCTGCTCCCTCTGCAAACCAGGCAGCTCTCCCAAGATCTCCATGGAGGAGACATTGGCRCCTAGTTGGTGGATCCTGGAACTGCCCTAGTCTGCAGTGCTAAGATTGTCATGGCCTTCGGTCTTGCAGGATTTTACTTTGCAATAAGAACAACTGCAATAAGAACTTTGCAATAAGAACAACATTTTATATGTATATATATACACACACATATATATATATGTACCTAGAAGAGGAGAGAAGCTTGGAGGCAGCTCCTGTTTGGCCTCCTAGACTCACACTACAGCAGAGCAGATGGYTGACCTCAGTCTCCCACCCAAACARCACAATGCACAAAGAGGAGAACTTTTTCCCCGAAAGTCTTGGGAGCAGGAGAGCGTCACCTCGCTGCACAAAGGAGGAAAGGAATCGAGGAAAGGGCAGCACGGGCGAGGCAGCCGCTCCGTGACCCACAGAGCTCACCCTGTGCTGCTCCCGACTCTCCTGATCCCAGCACCCAAGCCAGCAGAGAAGAAAAAAAAAAAAAAACCCAAAACATTTTTTGCCAGACTCGTGAGCTGCAGCAGCTCCCAGCRAGGGGCAAGAAGCAGCAGAGAGATCACAATAAGCAGCGCAGCTCCAGCTCCATCCTGTACATCCAGACCAGGCAGATGAAACACGTGAGGGGACAGGGCTGGGGCAGCAGAGAGGTCCCATGTCCTGACAATGCCCTGGAGTCCAAAGGGCTACAAGAGCAGCTGGGACATCCAGGCCTGCAGGAAAATGCAATGGGCTGATGCTGCTCCAGGCCACTGAGCAGTGTCCAAGCAGGCTGAGAGCACCAGAGAAAGGCCAGCAGCTGCAGAAACCCAGCAGCAGCAGCAGGAACTCTGCTGCCATAGGGGCGTAGGCAGGATAACCTCATCCCCAGGGCAGGCTCAATGCAGGGCCTGGCGGGCGAGCAGGAAGATAACCGCAGAGCAGCGTTCCTGCAGCAAGCAGGCCCGGCTCCAGCGAAGCGCGCTTCCTCGCAGCGCGTGGAGGGGTCCAAGCGGTAACTCATCCCTCTGGAGACTCGTCTGCTTGCGAGATGAACTATTCTTACCCCTCAGGAAGGAACGTCTTGCAAACAGCACAAACAAGTGCATGACCCAACCTTATCACAGCGCACAGGATGCAAACTCCAGAGGAAAGGCCTCCAAACAATTACTCATGCTTCAACAGTAAGTTTTTATTTGTAAAAGTAATAATAAATAAAAAAATAACAGAACCATAGTGGTGACCAAAGTACTTCCCAGCAGAAGAAGAAAAATAAATGGAGCATGCTTCAAGGGTCAAAGTAAATCCCAGCTTCAAGGACCCAGTGATAAGGGAATAAAGGCATTTGAGGGCTGTCACCAGAAAACTGCTGCCACCGACTCACGCAGCACCAAAGGGAGCGTGCAGCCTAACCTGAGTGGACAGATTCAGTCAAGAACATAAAGACCCATTGAGACTGAAATGCAGCTGGCTTTGAGACACCTCAGCTTACTCCAGAAGTAGCAAAGCTGGGCCAGCATGTGCAGCTCCTTTGCACTAAAAGGGCAGCAAGATCAGGACCTGATGAACATCCTGGAAAGAACCTGTCAGCTACAGCCACCCTCAGGCAAATGGAGCACAAGGCGACCTCAGGGCTGCAGCAATTCAGGGCTCTGTCTGGCAGCAACTCGAGCCAAACCTGCCCTGACTTGGGCAGCAGCGCCTCGGGCCCCCTCACCAGAGCTCAGCACGCAGCCCCGGCACTCGCTGCTACAGCCAAGCACTTTCTAAGCACGAGAAGGCCCCAGAGACATGAAGTAACAAGCAATTCATTGGTAACAGATAGCACTGGCCCCACTCTGCATCCCACGATCACCAGGGATCACGCTCCTGGTTCTCGCAGAGGCAGACAGCAGTATGCCAGCCCCGAGAGCCAAACAAGGCAGCTAGAGGGCAAAAATCTCCTGCTAGAACAGCTCTGTGTTAAAAACATATCCAGGCAAAACCAACACCCGCTGGCTGGGAGGTCCAAGTGCCCTGTTTGCCTGTCCATTAGCTTCTCAGCTGCTATTTAAAAGGCTTGTGGCAGCCTTAAGTTATAAGAAAATCAGAAGAGCACTGATAAGCAAACCTGGGCACACTCGTCTTCCCAGGAATAATGGAGGCTGCCAAGTAGACAAAACAAGGGAAGAGGAAGGAAACCAGGGGATGCATCACTCACTGCTCCAGACAGGTATAAGCCACTTTCACAATGTGATTTGAGAATCACTTCAGCTGATAAACAAGATACTTAAGTATGATTTGCAACTTACACAGCCCAAAATACACAGTCGACCCATTTTTCACAAGTCCATTCTGCCTTCTTAGAATTAAGGATGTTTACAGTGCATAATCCACTCTACGTGTCAGTAAACAGACTTCAGCGCTCCGAGGCCACAGAAGCTCTGCCCCAGCTATCCGGCAGCCTCAGGAGGTTTTTACTCCAACAGCCCTTGCAGCTCAACTAATCGGCCTCAGATATCAGGCTGTTTTTGCAGCAAGAACCCAAAAGATCAGCTGGGACAAGCTGGGAACCGTGCTTGGCAGTCATGTGCTTATGACCATAACAAGACAGTGGATCTGCCATGAAAACAGGGGAAAAAAAACATGGTTTCTTACAGGAACATGGTAGCCATCCTCTCACTGACCTACTCTAAATAAATAAATCTCTGGAAATAAACATTTTTCCATAAGCCAGAAGGTCAAAATGATACGTTTCCTTGAAAATAAACACAGAACCACCTTACAGTATTACAGCATATAGAAATGCTACTGTCTTATTGCTCAGTGTGGATTCAGTGGAAATAGTTTCTTACTATGAAAGAAAATCTAGCAGTCAGGCTCTTCGCAGTCCAAATTAAAAGTTATGGTATTAGCTGCTGTCAGAGACWTATTTTACTACTCAGGTAGGAGAGGAGTTGCTATGTGCAGCTTCAGCTGTCTAAGCAATCCCTTCCAGGCATCCATGCTAGCAGCTCTCATCAACTGCATCAAACACCCAGGCCTGCCTCCCCCAGCCACGGGCCTCTTGCTTAAGAGCAACTCCTGGACAGCCAGCGCTGAAGATCACATGGRCTTCTCTGCTAGCGCAGCTGATGGGTTATATAATCCACATGCAGGCTGGACAGCTGCCAATTTGGCTAACAGAATTCTTGAACTGGAACATAATCCCACTGTGGCCTTGCTGCACGCATATCTGATTGAAGGAAGAAAGCCTCTGGGTTCTGGAGTTTCAGGGACATTCAACCATTCCGTGGAGCTCCACACCCTCTAGTGGAGAGTACAGCTTGCCACGGTGGGGACACAGTCACAAATTCCTCACAGCTCCTCTAGCGACTGCCAAATTACCCCTAGACATTCCTACAGTACCACGTCTACAGATCACTTTATATCACTGGGGTGACTACCCTAGACAAAAGTCTCAAGAGAAGCAGCAGTTTGATTTGCCTGCTTTTAACAAACTTGCAAATTGTTAAATATCTTTGTTTTGGTATATGCTCTACAGCAGGCCTTAAATAAGGAGAATGGAAGAGGCAGCTTTGAGAAGTGATTTTATTCATGCTTACCACCTTGTTATCTGAAAGGACCAAACACAGGATAAATGAACTGCAGGACCAGGATTCTCACCATCATGCAGGAAGATCTTCCAGTTCATCCACCTGGAAAGAAATGGGCAGGATATTCAATCAAAAGAGGATACTGTGTGGAGAGCTAGGCAGACAACAGAGCTGTTCAAAGCAGGCCAAGTAGWCAAACTGAGCAGGGCTGTCAAGAAGTACTAGTGATCCAGGGCCCTTTTGGTTATGTTCCATGTTAACTAAAATAAGAAAATGCTTTATCATTTAAGCTAGCTAATAGTAAACCTTCAGACAAATAGTATTGTTCGTAAAATGAAGACTCCTCGAGCTCAGAAGATCTTTTYCTGACTTATGTCCAACTTTTCTTTTATCCAAACTCCAACAAGTTTTAAGTATAGCTGCATACTTACAGATGTGGGTTTTAAAAGGATAAACACAGCTCATTTTTCCAGCAGCAACTAGAACCAGGCTCTATGCAATCACTTTACCTAAGGTTTCATATGCTCAGTGTGGCAGAATATAACATTTTGTAACCCAGGAAAGAGTGATGTTAGTTGAAATGAAGGGAAATGTTCGTTCAAGCAAAATCAAACAAAGGATGTCTGTCTGTAGCAGCACAAAGGTGAAGTGTTTTCTAAACATTAATCTCAGATGAGATTAATCCAACATTAGAAGACAAATCAGAAAGAAGGGATCAGTTAAAGCTTCAAAGCAACTCCTCATCTGGTGGCCAGAGTCAGCAAGCTCAGCTCAGTCACCTCGGAGGGGGCACAGACACTTTGTGGTCCGCAGGAATTCCTGAGCAGACGAGCAGAAAGCGTTACACAGACCACATTTTGACATGTACAGACCAAAAAGCTACTGAGTAAGAGGCTTCCAAGCTTTAAAATATCATTTAGTTTTGACAGGCACGTGGCACAAGAGCTCACCCTGCAGCGCAGAAGTGAAACTCCCTCCCTCAAGCGGTTCTGAAAACTYCATCATCTTTCAACCACTGCACATCAATCATATGGGACAATTTTGCTTTGATTCAGAAGTCACCCACATGGCAGAATATTCTCACCTCACAACACTTCAAAAAAGGACCAAAACGTTTAAACTGCGTTGCTGTTACAATCATGCTGAAGGTACAGTTCTTGTTTAGGTGGGATCTGTAGGAAGAAGCAATACCCTTTGCTTCTTGATAGAACAGATAGAAGGAAGGAAAAATAAGCTTTCATATTTATCTGCAGAGCGTTGCACTGAAGAGTGCTCCATTTCACCTATGTTAGAGCAAGCTGCAAGTAACCCAGCACATTCTTTCCTTAGTGTGCGATAATAATGCATATTCAGGAATAAACTTGTGAAAAAAGATGGATTGCACAACTTTGCCGCATCTAAATATGAGTTGCTTTGTTATCTCATCAAATAAAGCAATCTAGTTTTATTATGCTCAAATAGCCTCTCAACTGATTTTTTTAATGAAAATACAATAACTAATTATCAGTTAATAGCAGGCTCATCATAACAAAAGGACAAGCTTATCATAAAAAGGCATTTCTAATGCAGCTCTACCTAGAAGGGGCCACTGATATCCCTCTGCTCGGAAACCGGAGAGCTCCCAATTCCTCATGTGGTGGCACACAACCAGAGACACTGCCTTTTCCAAGGACRAACTACCCCTACATTGACAAACAAGCCACTTGAAGCAATGAGTCCTTTGCTTTAAGCCCTCCCCTAATCCCAGCCAAGCTTCCTATGACTGCCCTAAACTCTCCCAGAAACAGCTCCCAGCTCATACACAAGGTATAAGCCCAAAAAAACCCCACTCCACTGCTGTCATAGGAAATTACRTTAAAACTGAGACTATCCAAAGCACAAAACTCAGTACAGTATTTTGTGAGAACTTTTACCTTCTCAAGCTTATAGTCAGAAATGTAACCAAAGCTAAAGCACATTGCCCTATACAGACAGATGTTATGTGGATGAACATCATCTAGAAGCCTCTAGCAGCACCTCACAATCTAGCTCTCCTTGAAATCCTCCCCGGAGCATCACGAAAACAGTGCCAGTCACTGCTTTTGGCCACCATCTCCTTTCCAACATGGAACAAGCTTCTCAGACTGTGGTGTTGTGGTAAAATAACAGCCAGGTCAAGCGAATGTGACTGTGAAAAGCAAAGGGAGCTTAACCTGGCCCAGTGTCGCAGGGAGCAGTGCCCGGAGCCAKATGTGCTGCTTCATTTCTACTGGCAAGGTGAAGAACAGGATGCCTCTCTTGCAAAACGCATGGCCCGAAGGACAAGCAGGTGGGATGCAAAGAATTAACACAGAGCTTGTTAAACCATCAGGCTCCCAAATTAACACTGCATGGAAATTAATGGAGGCAGTTGGTTTGAACAGCATGACACAGAACTACAGCGTGCTGTAACACAGACATCTCTGCAACCCTTCTCACTCATGTACTGCTCACGTGCACTGTCTGTAAGACTTGGTTAAAAATTTAAAACATTATTTCTACAGGAAATACAGTCTGGCAGCTACTGCATGGACACAGTCCACGCTCTGCTCTCCATGTAGATCCCCAGCAAAACAAAGCCAAGTGTGGAAGAAGGAAGAAAATGGGGAAGAAAAGAGCTTTCCCTCCCCTGCTTCCAGCTACACAATCTATCCTCTCCCTCGTCTCACCTTTGAGACTGCTGCCTCTTCCCATAAGCATCTTTACTCCACTAACAATATAAAGCCATCCACTTCCCCCCCTCCCTGAGTCTTGGCTTGTTTTTGCTGTTTCAATAGGTTAAATCAGCCTGCAGAGAAGCTCAACAAATCCTAGCGTCAGCTCACGATACACAAAGGAGGCATTTAACTGGGGCTTCCATTTCTGTACTGTGATGTGAAACYGCTTTGCCCTGAAGTGCGCCCAGAAAGCTCAGTTGCTGCTAACACAACAGCTGTAGCCACACACAGGCCTGGTTTAAGCAGCTCCTTCTACCTCCCACAGTCTGACAGCTTCTCAGCTACTGGAACAACCATCTGGAGTGACCTCTTTGCAAAACAGATCACCCACCTGGTMAGAACAACCAAAAAAAGGTGCTTTTTTGCCAATTTTTTAATTGTTTTTCAAGTCTAGATCACTCTGGAGTTGTGTTCACAGCACAGGCTCTCCTCATCCCCTTTCCCATCCTCAGGGGTATTATACACACATGTTCTCCTCAGCAGTGACTTCCTCAGCTGAACCTGTTGGCTGTAGGGAGAAAAAAAAATCAAGGAAAAATGAGAAAAGTCACAATTGTAACAGAACAAAGACACACAGCCTCAGATAAAAACCTCTGCAAGAATCCAGTCAGTGAGTCTATCCTGCTACATGGATAATAAATTCAGGAACTCAGATAAGGATTCAGACTAGAGAATTCAGTGATAAATCAATCGAAATGAGTGATAAATCCGGTGAGAACACACTATGTGCCTATGGGCTGACTCCATGTCAAACACCCATAAGGGAACGGCAGTAACAGTTTGATTTTGGTGGATGTTTTCCAAAGGTTGATCGTACACTGAGGATAACGCCAGGCGGGCAGGGACGCTTTCCCCGCAGGCGGAGGCGGGAAGCGGGTGTTTGCAGCATCATACATGAGCACCACAGCGCTCCGTGGGTGCTCACACCTGCTACTGCGCCGCCCGGACCCCAGTCCGCGCGGGGCTTGCTCTGGGGCGCGGGGGGGGCCGCCGGCTACGAGGAGCCGCCCGGCTCCGACCACACGGCGGCCGCGCCCCCAGCCCCGCCGCGACCGCAGCCCGAGGGGCACGCGCGCGTCCCGGGCCGCACTCACCGCCACGGGCCGGGCAGAGCCAGGCGCGCCCCGAGGGCGCGGCCGGCACCGAGGCCGCTGCTTCGACGAACGGGGCGGGAACCTGCGGCTCCGCCGAGAGGACCCCGAGCTAGGGGCCTCGGGCCCCCCGGCGCCTGCCCCGAGGCCCAGGGCGGCTCCGCACCCGCAGCGCCCCCACTGCGCCCCACGCACAGATCCGGCCAGGGCAGGGCAGGGCAGGGCAGGGCAGGGCAGGGCAGGGCAGGGCAGGCCAGGCCAGGCCAGGCCAGGCCAGGCCAGGCCAGGCCCGGCCCGGCCCGAACCGCCGCCGCCTTCCCCTCACACGCGGCCGCGCCCGCCGCGCGGTCCCCTCGCCGGAAGAGGAAAGGCGGGACACCAGCAGAAAGCACTTCCGGCCGCGTGCGCGCCCCCTAGCCGCACCTTAAAAGACCAGACACTCTCCCCGCCCACCCTTGCCGCGCGCCCGCCAGCGTTGCTATGGCAACCAGCGCCCTGGGGACCGGCCCGCGCCGCCGTGGGGACGTGTCTGCGCCGCCATGGGGACGTGTCCGCCCTGCCATGGGGACGTGTCCCACACCACCATGGGGACGTGTCCGCGCCGCCGTGGGGACGTGTCCCACACCACCATGGGGACGTGTCCGTGCCGCCGTGGGGACGTGTCCCACTCTGCCCCTCGCTGCGGCCGCGCCGTCGCCGTCGCCCCACGCGTGGTTGGTTTGTGGCCGCGCTCTGCCCCCGCGCTGCTGGCGGGTCCGCCGCTGCCCCGGAAACACGGCGCGGCCCCGCTGCGGCGGCCGCCTCCCGCGGCGGGCCCGGCTGCCGCTCCGTGGTGTGCGGCGGCACGGAGCAGGTCGCCGCCTAGATCTCGTCGTCTGTTTGCGGGGTTCGAGGGCCCCGTCCAAGCTGAGTTGTGCTCCGCTCCCCACGGCGCCGGCAGCTCGGCGCGCGGCAGGCGGGGGGAGCCTTTCCGCGTGAATGAAGGTGGTAGCTCAGTCCTGTAATTTACCCCCAGAACCCTCCGAGACGCTTCCACAGGAGCAGCCCAGCGAAGGGGAAGCGCTGCAGGGCGCGTGCTGGAGCTCGCCCTCATGTTGGCGGCTGCTGGGGAGGGAACAAGCTCCGTCTGCTGTCTGCGATAACGTGAAGGGTTTCGGCAGACCCTTCGTGAGATGCGGCGATAGATCTACACTGTGTGTGCCAAACCTGGCCTGGGAGCAGCGCCGCGTTTGCAAAGCCCGGCATGGGCTGCAACAACCTGATCACGGCCGGAGCGGCGTCCCGAGCAGGGAATGCTGCGCCCCGGCGTCCCGCGAGCCCGCGCGGTGCTCCGAGCCTGCTCCGCATGCCAAGGCCACCTCTCCGCCAGCGCTTCCGAATACACAGTCTGAGGGCTTCACAAGGACTCGGGAATTTCTTTGCAGTCTCTGCAGAAGCAGAGGCGACTGTCCCTATTTTGCAAAGGGAGAGTTGAGATGCAAGGCAGTGAAGGGATGCCAGGGCAGGAAAGCAACCCCAAACCCGCGCTGCGGTGCAGAGCTCGGCTTGAAAAGCTGCTGCCCGGGTGTTTCAGAGCAGGGAGCCCTTCCCTGCTGCGCCCGCCGGGATGGGGGCCGCGAGAGGGGTTTCCAGGGCCCGGGTGAGCCGGCCGGGCYGCGCCAGGCGCCCCGCTGCCCTGCAGAAGAGCTGGGCGCTCTTCCTCCCTGAGGAGCTGCAGAACGGGAGCCGCAGGATGGAGCCCCCGAGTCCTGACGCATTGATCAGCGTGTCCCCGTGCCCCACGTGTCCCCGTGCCCCACGTGTCCTCACTGTGGTGCAGTCGGGGCTGCCAACACCTTTCAGCCTTAGGTACCTCCCGTCTGCGGCTGAACCTGTGTGGCTGCTGGCAGAGGTGCTGCCGAAAACTAAAGCCGACTCCACCTCCCTGAGACTCGCACACCAGCACAAGTACGCGGCTGAGCTCTCTCTGCTCTTTGCTTCCTACCAGGAGCAGATAAAAGGCAGCTCTCTCCATCCATCTGCTCGGGCGCGCAGCACCCGCCTCGGCAGCGTCTCTGCTGTTGTTAAACTGTGTTCATCCCCCTTGACATTTAAGGGGCCGCTGTACGCTTCCTGTCGCAGCCTCGCACATGGCGCCTTAAACCAATTCTCCCGTCCTCTTCCCTCCCGTGATGGATTCGCTTGTTTATGCTGTTGTAATTGGCTTCTCTTGTGCAGAGCTCCAGCAAAACGCTCTCATTGTCAGATGTGCTTTTCTGTACAGACCCTCCCTACCGTGCCCGGCTGTAACGCAGCTACTCAGGGCAAATCAGAGCTGCCCCGTTGCTCTGAGTTACAGAGTTAGAAAATAAGATCTCGTGCAGGTGTGGGAGACCCAATGCTCCCGGGTTGTATCGTCCCGGTTTGAACCGCGGTTCCCAGGGCTGGGTGTGCACAAGCCATCGGACACAGCTATGGATCTGTCACCCCAATGCAGGAAATTCAGGATGATCTGTAGAGAGGAAAAGCGTTATAATTCAAAAGTGCTTTGAAGCCTCTGTGGCTTCTCTCTTGTTCTTCTCCGGGCGAGGCCGGWGATGCCGAGGTTGGTGGTGTCCCGCTCACAGGACTCCAGTGGGCAACTCCAGCAAATCCACAGCAAGAAAGGTGCTCTCTTGCTATCCAGGCATTTCAATTAAATGGRTAAAAACAGCAGCCAAAGAGCTTTAAACAGTGCGAACAAAAAGCTGAGCCTTCTCTTCGCACAAAACAGCACGTGGGAGGAGCGACAGCCCAGGTGGAGGTTTATCTTGAGGGGGAGCAGGAGGGTTTGCAGCRAGGCCTGGACCCAGCGCCAACAGCCCCGCAAGGGGCGTTTTTGCCCATGCTGTTTTGCACTTCCGAATCGTGACCTTCAAGCCTGTAGACTCGCTCCAACGTGTTAAACCAGAATCTGCTTCCTCCAGAGGGGCAGACTGGGGGCTTAGGTCTAAATGGTTTTGAATCCCTCAAGCTCCACTGCTCATTTAATTCTGCAAAGGCAAATGCTAATTTGCAGGAAACCGTTTGATTCACTGGTTCATCCTCTGTTTTGGCAGCCAGCATCCGTTAAACGCCTGCTTGCTTCTGCTTGGCGAGAGCAGTATAAACCACTTAAGCACACACACAAGATAGACCAATCCATAAGTGTTTATGAGCTGTTTGATTTACTGGGGCGTCTTTATCTTTGCTGAGTATCTCACAATGTCATTTATTATTTAGCCGTAAATTAAAGCAGAGAGTCTGTGATTTTCAGCAACAGAAATTAATATCCCAGCACTTCTTCGTACCATATATATCTATAATTTACAGCCCTGGAATCAGCCAGATAGAGCCACAAGACAATCCGCTTCCCCTTCTCCCTTGTTACCGTCTCATTACTGCTGCACGGAGGGGGAATAAAAAATAGACTCGCTGGCGCAGCACTCGAGTCGGTGAAGGATAGTTTTAAATTAAAAGTCCAGCTTTGGTGGCTCTTGGGAGAGTCCCCCCGCCGTGCCCGGCGGGCCTGCACACCTCGCTTACACATAATATATTGAATGTGCTGCAGAGGTCCAAGACCTCTGATTTATACACTTGCTGGTCCTAGACTTGAGGTTAATAATAATAATAATAACAGTAATAGTGGCAATAATAACAGCGATAATAGYAATAATAGCAGTAATAGTAATAATAATGAGTTCCTTACAGAGAAGCAGGGATGGGTGCTGTGCGCGGAGCCCGGGCGCTGCTCCCTGCTCACCCGGCCGTCCCGGCCTCCTCTCTCCTGCCTCGTTTACCTGGGGACGTGGCGGCTTCACGGTGTAGCTGCCCCTCCAGCACGCCCAGCACTCGCGGTCACCCGCAGTCAGTATTAGCGAACGGGGCTGCGGCAGCGGGGTCGTACCGGAGCGCCCTTGGGGCTGGAAGCGTCTCGCGCCGGGTCTCAGCCCGCCCGCCGCCAGCACCGGCGCCTGTTCAAGTGCAGTGACAGAGCTGGAGGGTTTCATGGGCCGCGCCAGGCTCCGGCTGACTCCGAGAGGCCGGTAATTTACAGTCTCGTGTGATACAAAAACAAAACACGTCTCCTCCCGAGAGCACCGCGCGGGCGCTGGGATAGATCAGCTCCAGTAAGGAGCAAACACAAGGAGTGGAAAAACGGTCCCAACTGTGTCCCGCTGGGTGCTCCACAAACGCCACCCGGGGCTTCGCACATGGATCGGGTCGGAGCAGGCGCCTGGCAGGGAGCAGCAGGGCCGCGGGAGGACCCTTTGCCTCAAGCTCCTGGTCCCTGGAGCGGCTCTATCCCGTCACCCGCACAGGCATGGGCACAGACACGGACACGGACATGGACAGAGACACAGCCCCGACCGGCTGCAGGGCCATGTGCAGCGGCCGCACACAGGGCACCACCTGGGCACAAAGGATCTTTTCCCATCCCTTTTGCCCATTTCAAAGCAAGCATCTCCGTCCTGGAGCTGTCCGCCCGGGTCGCCTGTCCTGGTGGGAAGGGCTTTCCCGAATGYCCCCCAGGAAGCTCCGTTCTGTCGCGCGCATCCCGCTGCGCCCGGATGGGCTGCAACACCCGCAGCCCGAGCTCCTCCACCCGCGGCGCTGCCCGGGCCGCGGCTGGACGGCACCGGCCCGCCTCGCTGCAGCGGGACCCGGGCTCGACGGAGCCCCGGACCAGGCTGCCCGCAGAGGCTGCGGAGGCTCCTGCTCTGGAGACCTTCAAACCCGCCCGGCTGCCCCCGTGCGCCCCGTGCTCTGGGTGTCCCTGCTGGAGCAGGGGGTGGCCCTGGGTGATTGCTGGAGGTCCCTTCCAGCCCTAAAGATTCTGTGATTCTGTGACTGTCATTGAGCTCTCATCAAATGAGAAGAGGAAAGACATCAGGAACTGTAGCCGTTCACAAGACGTACGTTCAACCTCCCTGCTTCCAAACGGGGAGGAATTTCCAGGACAAAGCGCGGCGGTGATGTTCATCCTTGTGTGCATAAAGAAAAGCAAGCTCATTAAAACCTAATACAAAGCAAGAGCTGTTGGGTCCCAGAGGCTCCCTTATGGGAGCTCAAAGGAGAAGGGAACAGAAATCTGGAAGTCTAAGATCAAGACATACGTCAGCTTTGAAGGTGGCATCAGCTGCAGATGAATTAAACCTCACAACAATTAGCACGGGAAGTCACAACAGTTCCTGAAGAGATGGGCAAAATTCCGTTGCCTCCATGCTGGCCGAGGCCCCAGGTGGCTGTGACCTGAAGGAGCAAAGAAGGTGGAAGAACAAAGCTCTCCATAACACTCTGGGAGGCAACAAAGCTCATCCCTCGTGTTCCCCAGAGCTGAAGAGCGCAGGGCTCTTTTTTTWATTTATTTTCTCAGCAGCAAGGGAAAAAAAGAGAAAAAGCAAAACCACAGCGTGTCTGTAAAACATGAGCCCCAACAGATATTGCAGCTACGTTACCCCATCAAAAACATTTAGCTTCAGGCTTTAAACATCCTGGGCCCTGTGATGTTGGGCCTGGACCGTACTGAGCAATGGGAATATTTCTGCCAGTTGCTGTTGGCTCCTGTTTTCTTGGCAAAGTGTTTCCTCTTCTGTTTGCTCCACAGTAAATATGCTTAAAAATGAGTCCTGTTGATCAGGGACCTTTGAATGTCTGCACCGTCACCAAAAGGGGTTTGGAGCAGGAGCCCTGTAACCCAGGAAGGGGATGGGGCGTCCAACGCCCAGGGCACAAGGTGACAACGCGGGGTTTGGTCCTGCTGGGAATGTCCCCTTCACCCACGCACCGGGGAACACGGAGCGCGAGCTCGCGGGCTGCGCGGGGGACGAGGCCCTTCACGGAGACCGGCCCGTGCACAAGCACAAAACTCCCGCGGGATTTTCCRCGCTGGGTCCGTTCTGCTCCGGGCGGAGCACCCGGGGCCGGGCCCGGAGCTTGTGCAGAGGCTCACAGCGGCCTCCCGGGCTCTGTCCAGCGCCAAGCTGAAAAGCAGGATTCAGAATGTCCCTTTCTACCAGAATCCCACAGGAAAGCGAGCGCCGAGGGCTGCGCCAGGCGGCTGGAGAGGGGCCGGTGGCTTAGCCGGGGCTATCCGGGTGGAAGGGAGCGCTCGGCCGGTGCCCAGGAAGCGATGGGCCACGGTCTGAGTGCTGTGGGGGCGAGCGGGGCTCTGCGGGTCGCTGCGGGGGCAGGACCGGCCCGCGTGGATCGCCAGGAACGGGGCTTCCCCCGCAGCCAGAGCCGCAGCCGCCCCTCCGCGGTTGGTGTGGGGGGCCTTGGGCGGGCGCCGCGGCCGGCGCCTCCCCGCCAGGCACGAGCCTGGCCCGGGCAGGGCCGTGGAGGCTCCGCGCCGCCCGTCGCCACCAGGGGTCGGTGCAGACCGCGCTGGCGCCGGCCCAGGGCGCGGGGCCGCCGCCGGCGGCTGCTCCGCCCGCTCCCCGGGCCCTTTGGGCTCTGCGAGGGCCGGCGCCCCGGCGCGCTGCCGTGGCTGCCCGGAGAGGTTAACAGGGGCCGGCGTTAACTGCCGGTGGGAAGGCGCGTGGGGCACGCGCCGGGAGGCACCGGGCGCCGCTCGCGGCCAGTGCCCGTGGTCCTGGTGAGTGAAGGGCCCTTGGGAACAACGGGGAAGCCCAGGAGAAAAATGCCCGTGATGAAACTGGGCTAATAAAAGACATGACAAGGATAACAAATGTAGTCCTTCCTTGGCTGCCCTGCCTGCTCCAGCAGCCATCAGTTACTCCAAAGTGCCAGCTGAATTCTTCTCCGTTTTTTGGTACCCAGTGGATTTGGTGTCTCTTTTTTGGCCTTTCCAATCAGCTTCCCCGGGCTGTATGTCACTGGGGGGAGGTTGCTGTGCCCTGCAGCCCCGCTCCCTGGATCCTGTTGCTCCAGGTCCTGGCTCCCAGGTTCCCTACCTGGTTCCCACGCACTCCGATGCAGCTCTGGGGTGGACCTGGAGCACTGGCCCCTAGCCCTGCGGTGCCCCAAACACAGGAGAACTGGTGCTAAAGCCCACCCTAAAAATCAAGCCTGGTGCTCACATTTTCTACCTTAAAGCTTTCCCAAAGTCCCGTTTGTAATTGCAGCATCTCCAGCAGCCCGGGCTGTCCAAACGCCTTGGAGCGCCGTCGTTTCCTCCTGCATGGRCAGCAGGGGAAAACAACAGCAAATTCCTCCTCTTAATTTTTTTTTTAAAAAAAAAGCACCCAACAAGATGTCAGAGCTTTTGAAGTAATTTATGATCACTTATTCATTTTGCCCTGGCATGGTCTCCGTGGAAATGTAAAATTCAGCTACGGTATGATTTTCTCTTTGCATCAACTGGATGGAGGAAGAGAGCAGAGATTCCCTAAATTAATTATCAACATTGATTTCTTGTCTTTTTTATATTTTTATCCCGAGTCCGAGCTTTCAGCAGCAGCGAAGGAGCTCGAGCGCTCGGGCTGGGAAAATTGATCCAGTGCTGTGTGCAAAGCCGCATTTCCAAGGCYCCTTCCCCCAAAGGCACTGGGGAAGAGCGTTTGTGCTCGGAGCTCCCCTCCTGATTGATTTGTGGGATTCGAWTCAGTGCGGGGAGATCATCTGGGGGCCGAGACGCAGGTGGGACTGGCAGCCAGGAGCTTGTTCTGCCTTCAGCACTAGATTGGTCTGAAAAATCATCTCGGGAGTGTTTTTCCGCTAATGCCCTTAATTTTAAGGCCTCTCCAGTGCTGGCAGGGAGAGGGCGGTTTCTTCCTCTCTCCTGGCACTTGCAACACCCTTAATTCCTTCACAAGGTGACGGGCAGAGCGGCACCCCACCTGGCCTCCCCGGCGGATCCTATCCGGCTTGGCGCRCTGGGGAGCGGGGCGGCGCTGGCACCTCCACGTCGTCCCTGCCGCGGCGTTTCCTGAGGCACGGCCGCTTCCAGGGGCCCGGCTGCCAGCGAGAGCCCCGGGGAGCGGCGAGCGGCTCTGGCAAACCTGGCAATTCGGCTGCTCCTGCCGGGGCTGCGGCCAGGGAGGCGAAGCCGGGCTCAGCGCTGAGCCCCGGGCGAGCGCTGGAAAGCCCGGCCCGAGGCGCCCTCCCTTGAGTCATCCGCCCTTCAGCTGCTTGCAAACGTTGCACCGCTCTCAGCGTGGGCTGGAAATTACTGGCAAATAAAGCACGGACACTGTTTTGTGGCTAATGTGCTGCCTTCTGGGAAAGCTCTGGATTAAAGGAATCTTTCTGCTGAGATAAGARCGGGGGCCTGTGAAGCCTTCCCGGGAGGCACTGGGCTCCAACAGAGGGAATAGAAAGGAAAAGTCAGAACAGGAAAATCTGCTGTCCTATGGCACAGTCTTCCCCTGGGGCTCCTGGCTCCATCTTCCCAAGCACGGGCAGTTTGTCCTTGTTGCTCCCGGCTTGGYGGGGATCGCTCCCCCAGCAAGTCCCTGCAGCCTCAACACCCAACACACGCGACGAAGGGTCTATACGAGATGGCCCCGAGTGAGAGCTCCTGGTCCCTGCCTGCTTCTCTGATCACAAATTGTCCCCAGAGACCCTGAGKTTGGGGCACAAATCAGAGGCCTTGGGTGTCATCTGCATTGCAGGGTGGCTCTGCGCCCTCAGCCAGAAGGCAGCAAAGCAAGGCAAGGAAGCAGCACGTCCCCTTCACCCTGGGATGTGACTGCAGGTGCTCCCAGCAGAGCCTAGCACCAGGATCCTGAGTCACAAGGAAATGACCGACATTCCCAACATCTGCCGAGTACCCGGATGTGGCTTGTGCACAGCGGAGAATCTGCATCCTTTCCAGATCATTCGCCACCGGTGCATGAAGGAAACGGCGGGTTTTGAATCGCCAGCCCCCCCGGCCCGTTAAAGGGCATGATGACTTCCCAGCCCCGAGGAGAAAACAGGATGCAGCAGGGACAGGAGCCTCCACGGAGCCTGCCTGAGGCTGCTGCMTCCCGCCACGCTCCCAGCGGATTCCATGCAAGCTCTAATAAAAACCCAGCCCATTTTCCCCACCTTGCTCCTCAGTCTTAGGATTCAGGATTATTAACAGATGAAGCGGTCACTTTCCATGAAAAAACGGCTTGGGGAGCCCCTGGGAATCCAACTCTCCTGGCCGGAGGAGCTTTTCCATGGCCCAGATCCCGGGAGATGTCCTTGGCGAGGCGCCGGGGGAGGCTTGTTGTGGCGCTGATCTTGCAGCTCGCTTCCCGGCTCTGCTGCAGCGAGGGACGAACGCGGCCGAGTTTCCTCCAGATAAATGGCGAGCCATTAGCTGCCTGCTTAGAAACCGTATTTCTTCCTCGTGATGAGAGCTCAGTATCTTTCCAATGAGTAATTGCTCGGCAGTCTCCAAGACCTGGGCTTGAAGGACCGAGYGATGTTGGCTCGGTACCTGCCGAGCCGCCCGGCCGCCCTTTGGGAAGCCTGTGTGTTCACAAAGACGTTTAACATTGGTGAGCCCATAAAGCGTGTTGTCCAGGGAGCATCGGGTTTAGGGAAGAGGCTGCACTGTTTTTATTCCTCATCTCACTTGCAGGAAAGCAGCAGGAAGAGGCTGCCTGGTGGGATCTGCAGTATTCCCAGCCTTTAGCGCAGAATTCCCAGGTGTTAGGGAGCGGACAAGGTGCCACCCACAGGTGCCAGGACGAAGGGCAAGCCTGGCACTGCGTCCCACACACACATCATTCCCTGTCCCTCCTCGAGCAACAAATTAGGTTGATCTTTTAAAACCTCTCCACTTACTGCAGTTTTTCCCTTCCCTTCCCTTCCCTTCCCTTCCCTTCCCTTCCCTTCCCTTCCCTTCCCTTCCCTTCCCTTCCCCATCCTCTTCACCCTTCCCCTTCCCCGCTTCTCTTCTCTTCTCTTCTCTTCTCTTCTCTTCTCTTCTCTTCTCTTCTCTTCTCTTCTCTTCTCTTCTCTTCTCTTCTCTTCTCTTCTCTTCT
>PTEX01000239.1:527431-538107 GCA_003342815.1 Eudromia elegans | reverse complement strand
CCTTCCCCTTCCCCTTTCTTGCAGTGGCCAAAAAATGATTAAAAACCGACCACCTTCTGAAGCACCTTCCACCGCTGCTTCCCCCTCTCGAGCTGCTGACTCTGGAAAGCCTCTTGGACACTGCAGTAATATCATGGCTTGACTTTTTTAAGTGCCTCAGATGACTCTTGCTTTGGCAAACAGCACGTTTGGACCTGGGCAGGCCGAGGTCACGGGGAGGGATGTGCTTGGCACCCCATGGGACGGACATTTCCCTTCTCCTCTGGCTTGGCACGGGCTCTTCAAAGGCGCCTTCGCTTTTGAACTGCAGTCGTCCACTGGGAAATGACAAAACAAACAGCAATTACCCTGGAAAAGGGATTTCTTAACAAAAAATGTGCCAGTGGTTCTGGAGCACATAAAAGAGCATCGGAGATGTACACACACACTAAACTGTTGGCAGCCGCTGGAGGATGGGGAGTTCCCAAGCACAGGCAGCTCTTGCTTTTCCTCTCTTTTCCTGTTTCCTTCCCTCTCTTTCTCCTGTTCTTTCCTCTTTTTGGCTCTTGTCGCAATGTCACAATCTCATGGTAAATTTTGTGCGGAGCTCCCTGCAGCACCGCGGGGCCGCTGGGCCCGCTCCTGCGGACCGCGTGTGGGAGGAGAGCGTCCCCGCGGCCTCCCCGCGCCGTGCCCTGGGCAGCGGCTCATCCCAGCGGGACGCGCACCGCGGCCTCGTCCCCGCGGGGTGCTCCCTGCCCCGCCTCGGGGCCTCTCTGCCCATCGCAGCTCTTTGCTGCCATATCGGGTTTCTCCCGTTGCTGGTGGGGCAGTTCTCTCCCCGCTCGGTCTAAGCTGAGCTTTGGACCATGTTCTATTTACCTGGAATACATTTTTGTATAAGGAAGCAAGAAGTGCATTGCTGAGACCTAAACTACTGGAATTTAAGTAGCCTGTACAAAACCACTTCGTGTCCAAGCTTGCTGTCAGCACCAGAAAGCAGCTAAACCCATCACAGCAGGACGGGCTACTGGCTGGACTGGGACCAAGGCGTTCAGCTCCCCTCCGTAGCATTACAGTGACTGGCAAAATCCAGCTTAGATGCATGCTCAAATAAGTCTTCATCTAGAGCTAACTGTTTTAAATGGATTTATTCAACTAATAAAACCCATTTTTGATGCTGCGTTTGGGGCATTTTAAATTGAAACCCAATTTCCTTTCAAATAGACCATGGTGCAAGTGGTGAGTCCAAAATTAATAATCATATCATAAAAAAGAAATGCATCATTCCCTACGCTATAGTATAATAGAAGGGAAAAACGAAGACTCCCCATAAATATATATTGAGTTATGTAACTGCTTAAGCAAATTCACGTGTGGTTTTTTTTTCTTCTGTTTAGTGAAAAGAAGAGTAGGTCAAATACAGCACAAAAGCCCTGAGACTGGGTATGCGCAGTCATCAGCCACGAGGAATGGTGCTAAGGGGCAACCGCGGGCCCCTGGGAGCAGTCGCCTCCTCCCGCACGTCCTCATTCCCTCTCCTCAGCCCCTGCCTGCCCCAGGAGGGAGCAGATCCCTCCGGCCCAGCCCAGCCGTGCAGGAAGACACTTCCAGACGGAGCTAATTACGGTTAATTGAAGCAGCCCCGCAAAGAGCAGCTCCCTGGGCCTGGCTCTGCACTCCGTCCCCGGGCACCTTTGCTCGGGTGGGGACAAGCAGAGGACAGGGACCGCTCACTCCTTCGGCTGGGGCACAGCAGCAAYGGTTCGCTCCTGCGGAGGAATTCGGGGGAAGACACTTGGCACCACCGGACCTTGGGTGGGAGCAGCCCCTGTAGAGGAGGAAAACCCGAAACGGGCTTCCTGCCCCCCAGCACGGCCGCCGCGTGAACTGGAAGGGACGCGTAATGACCGGGTCCTGCCGCAGGGCTCAGTGTCACTGCGTCACCGTGTCACCACGTCACTGCATACCCTTGTCAGTGTCACCGCGTCACCGCGTCAGCGTCGTCGCGTCACCACGTCACCATGTCACCGCGTCACCTCGTCAGCGTCACCGCGTCACCGTGTCAGCGTCGTCGCGTCACCGTGTCAGTGTCACCACGTCACCATGTCACCGTGTGACTGCATCACCTTGTCAGTGTCACCGCGTCAGCGTCGTCGTGTCACCATGTCAGTGTCACCGCGTCACCTTGTCAGTGTCACTGTGTCACTGTGTCAGCCTCACTGTGTCAGCGTCACCGCGTCACCGCGTCAGTGTCACCACGTCATCGTGTCACCATGTCACCGCGTCACCGTGTCAGCGTCACCGCGTCACCGTCACAGGGCCTGGCAGAGCAGCAGCCGCCAGCGAGGCCGCAGTGTGCGCCGCCGCTGCCTCCAGCCTGGCGCCGTCGTCCGGGGCCGTGTCCAGCAGCCCGCGGGGTTGTCCGCGCGGGGCAGCCCTCGTCGTCTCCCGCCGCCCGGTGCCTCCGCGCTTCCCGGCGTGCCGGCGGGACACGGGGTCTCCACGGGGCAGCGACGCACGGCTGCACGCCGCAGGCATGGAGGCRACGGAGGGTTTTGACACCCGGTCGTCCCTGGCCCCCTCAAGGAGCCGCCTCGGCTCTCGCCCGGGGCCGCGGGTTTGCTGCGCTCTGCAGAAGGGTCTGGTTGAGGCCTAGCTCAAGAAACGGTCACCTGTAAAAGCTTTTTTTTTGCTCGTTTTTCTCCACTCCACCTTTTCAAGCCCCTTTCCCAGACTCCTTCCGCCCGATTCCCAATTTCCCAAGTTTATCATCCCTATAAACTAGTCGCCTGCTCCGTGGTGGGGCCTGGACCGCCTTGAGGCTCCGGAGGCCTCCAGCGGTTTCCATGGCAACGAGAGGAGAACCCCGCGCTTGAGGCTGCTCAGGGAGGATCCCCGGAGGGGCCTGCAGGAGGCGGCCACGCGSKGKGGGGGGKKGKTTACTCACGCTGAGCACACCCGGCAGGTCAAACCCCCAGCCGCGTCGGCCGACCCCGGCAAGATCTCCGCTGGAGGCAAAACTCCGATCTGWCTCAGYCTCCAGCACGCGGTGGGGTAGGCAGGGGATTGAGGGTCCAAGGATCGAGAAACAGGGATGGCGCAGGAAGGGAGAGGGGAAAAATAATAGAGGGGAAGAGAGAGGGGTTCTGCYGGGCACCCGCTCACTCACTCACTCACCAACCACGCCGGTGAGGGGAAGGCACGAAGCAGACAGGCAGGCAGAATCCATGCAAGCAGAACCGTTTATTCAAAGTCACAACGAAACTTATATCCCAACTTCAAACTAGGAATTTCAAAATGATAGGGCGAGGGTGGGCCCCCCCTCACTCCACATTGGTTGAGATTCCTAAAGCCCTCCCTTCCTACAGCCTGATTGGCGGGGGGAACACCCACAACCATAAAACCAACAGGCCGATCCTTCCAGAAGTTGCTAGGTGCCAGCCCTAGCAACACCCCCTCCCCCTAATTGCAACAATCTTAACAATACCTATATTAAACACAACAACTGCAACATCAACTTAACTTAATACCATAAACTTAACAATGATTCAAGTCTGTCTTTGAGCAGTGTCCCAGTAACTTCCCCCTACAGGGGCCAGACGGCGCCGACGGTGCCGACCCCTTCCCTGGAGGGCRTGAGGAGGCTGCGAGGAGCCTTGGAACAAGTGACCACGGGAGGGATGGGACAGACCCATCTGTCCTCCTCCATCCCAGGGCACCCCTCCCACCACAAGGACCAGCGGGATGGCAAAAAACACCCGGTGTCCTCACTGGCAAGCGACATTTTGGGGCCAAATACCTGGGGTTTGGTGTGGTTAATTCTGGGACCTCTGTTCCTGAGGAAAACACCTTGCATGGTTCCATCCTCTCTGCACTGGCCATCCCTGCATTGGGAAACTCCTTATGTAAAAATCTCCTGCCCTTATACCTGTTGCTAGACATTAATGCCATTACTTCCATTTACTGATGTTATTCTCTTTTAATTCTTGATTAATCAATTCCCCAGCAGCCACTCCATCAGCCTGCCTGGGATCGAAGCGGAGCTGACAGCCCTGTAATTATCCAGGTCATCTCATTTATCCTTATTAAATGTCAGCAGGGCTTTCACCTGGGAAATCAATGGAGGAGATTCGGCTCCCACATTCCACACAGTCGCCTCTGGTTTGTGTTTTCCACCCGAGACGCGGCCCTGCAGCCCCCAGCGGCCTCGTGCCTCTTTGCGGGGGCACTTGGAGGAGACCCCTCCTTGGCTTCCCGCCGGAGCCTCGCGGCGGGACGTGCCCTGTGCCCTGCCGGAGCCACCTCTCCTGCATCCTGACCCAGGCCGCGCTCCTTGCCAGCGCCACAAGGCTGCTCCCGGAGCTCGGGGACGGGCTGGGGTCCCCAGGGCTGGCGGGAGAGGGGGTGGACACACAGCCCTGCTCCTAGGACGGCTTCTCTACCTGGCGCCCCGGGGAAACTGCTGCAATGCCCTTGTGCTTTACTGATTGTAAAACTGCTGAGTTTGGGAAAGGGTACAAATGCAAAACAAAAATAAGCAAAAAAATCCCTCCAAAATACACAAGCTGAAGGTGTTTTCTGCACCAGAGCAGCCCTGCCAGCTCCACGGGGGAGCTTCCCTGGGCTGTTGCACTCGAGCTTGTCTCAGACAGACCCACTTGGCCTGCTCATTAATCAACAACCTAAGAAAGCGGCAAATATTTTTCTGCATTATGCTTCAGCGAAGGAGGGAGAGAGAGAAAAAAGCCAGGATTCACCAGAAATTCCCAAGGTGGTGCAGCAGCCCCCAGGAGCGCTGTCGAGGTTACGCAGCCCTCACAGCGGCTGCTAAACAGCAGGGCCCTGCTCCAAGCATGGCCCGATACCCCCGAAGAGGGCGGGCGTCCCCAGGCTAACGCCGGGGTGTTAGCAGGGTCACACGGAAGGGCTGGAACCCCCAGCTTGGACTCACTCCTTCCACCCACAGACACGTGGCCAAATTCCCACAAAACTCCCCTCTCTCCCTAGAGACAGGGCAGCCGTTTCCTTCCAGGATGCTGCAAGCCTGGCGTAGGTTCCCCGCTCAGCATCTTTACTTACAGAGCTAAAACTCAAGGCACAGAGTTTTGAGAAAGAAAGAAAAAATATGTATATATAGATATATATATACACCAGATTCATCTTCTGCCCTAGACAAGCAGCTCTTCAAAAGCCAATGTGCCCAGCAAAATCCAGGTCAGTTMTGTGAGATTAGTTTGAAAAAGCAGAAAATCATTTTGACAGCTTCAAACTCCCCTGCCTTGGCATTTTTGGCGTAAGGTGTCTCGCGATGACTTTTTGTCTCTATAATCTACTAAAATAAGATCAAAGTTAAGCCCCCGATCAGGCCTCTGAGTGATTCGCTGCAGCCATGGTAGGAAGGAGAGAGTTCTTTGGCTTAGACCGCAGCCCTGTCAAAACTGATTATCCGGAGCAGTTAAATCGTTCCTTGTTGTACAAATGCTCCTAATTTCAGCCAACTTTCCTTATATTTCCCACCCAGCTGATACAATCTTGAAGGACAGGAGTGGTAGTTATGTTCCCATCTAGGGAATCACTGAAGGAAGAGATGCGAGGATGGTCTCTATACAAAACTATTCCCAGCCTGGAGACAAGCCTGGTTGACACTGTACTCAAAGCAAGCTGCAAAAGTTGCCATCTGGAGAATGGGAGGTTTCCTCCTTTGGGACGCAGGAGCTGCCAGACCCAGGAGACACATTCCTGGGTATCCCAACACCTCCCCTGGCACCTGCAGCTGGGCTGAAACCTCCCCGCCTGGGTGGAGAGCCCCGTTCAGGGGCATGGACCTGAGTGATGGCATCTCGACCAAGCAGCTGCTCGGAGTGCTGCTCCACCGAGGGAAGGACCTTGATCAACGCTCTGCCACGTTTTGTCTACTGGGCCAACCCTGTTTCAGCGATGACTAGCCACGATTCAGTCGTGCTCTTTGTGAACGCAGCCCAAAGCACAGGCCAGGGATCTGCTGCGCACCGAGGCAGTGCAGAGGGCTGGAGCCAAGCCTGGGGCAACAGGTCAACCCTCCAGCCAGTGCTGCAGACCCTCACCCCGGAAACTGCTCTGCGTCCCCATTGATGGGGACATCCCCGTCTATGGGGATGTCAGGCAGGGTCGCACCCCAGCCAGGCTCCTGTCAGAGCCAGCTCACCGTCCCTGCGCGTGCGGGACTGTCCCCAGTGCCACTCCGCAAGCTCTGCGCCGGGGGCGAGCGCACCCCGAACGGGTGATAACTGCATTTCCCTTGCAAATGAAGCCGTGCTCTTTGTCCCCAAGGGCCGTATCAGCAGCACAGTTGCTTTTACAGGTCTTGACAGCAGCCTTCGTGGCCTCCTCGCTGCGTTTCAATCTGCTCAGCCAGCCCGAGCAAACAGACACTTTAATTTCACAAGGAACTCCGGCCTTTGCTATTTTCCTGCCACCTCCTCTCAGCTGCCCGGGCAGACAGCTTTGTTTCCTATGAAGTTACTGCAATTAGCTATTAATAACAACAGGACAACAACGTGCTGGCGCCAGCAAGCACAGTTCCCTCGAGCCTTATCCAAACACGGATCGTCTCCCACTCGCACAAGCTGCGGCCCTGTCAGCTTTGCCAATTCATCTCAGCTTCAGCCTGAGCTCACTGAAAGTGCCTTTTTCCCCCTCTAATGGGCATTTTTGCACTAAAATGTGATCAAAGACCTGCAGGTTTGCAGGTTTGTTTGGAGACTGGGACATGGGCCTCAGTTCCCCAAACATTCCCCCAGGAACAGCAGTGCTCGGGAATGTCTCTGCACCGTAAGCACGCAGGAATATTCCTTCCTGTTTTGCCTTGATTTCCCAAAGTCTCACTTTCCCAAGAGAGACGCTCCTTGGCGCAGGTCCTCCTGGCCACCATCGGCACCCGGGTGTCCCCCGAGGCCGGGATCCACTCCCGCTTCCCTCCGGCTCCGCTTCTCGCAGTGCGGATCGACCCCAGCCCAGCCAGGGCAAGCCGAGACAGCAGGCAGAATTCAGCACAACTTCCATTAATTTCTGATGAATAATTAAACCCTAGGAAGTTAATGCTTTTTTTCTTAAAAATTCCAATTGTAATGTTTATAATTACTATTTTATTGGCAAATTAAAAATTAAAGGGCATCTCGAGGTTGCAGTCAGCACAAGAGCCACACGTGGCCCCGGAGAAGAAGGGCCCAGCAGACACAGCTTCCCCTGCGGAGACATTTCATGGATTCCCTGGGAAAAACAGCCCCGGATGCACAGGCCCCGGCACAGTGGCTGCATCAAGGCACAGTGGACGAACTCAGGACACCCTGGACCCACCAGCCGAAGGAATAACCCACAGAGCAACTCCCCGGCTCCAAGTATGCATAAGCGAATAGGCAAAAAATGAAGACATCACTAGAGCTCCCAGCCCAGCTCTCATGGAGACCGCCCCTCTAACAGCCCTTTAGAGACTTCCTGCTCCTGCTCCTCTTCCTCTTCCTCCTCCTCCTCCTGCTCCCTCCTCCCAGGTGTTTCCATCTGCCACCACTGGGAATGGATAATGAAGGGCAGAAAGTGCCACTCGGCCCTAAGGCCTGAGCTGCTCCATCCCATCCCATCTCATCCCATCCCACCCCATCTCTTCCCACTTGGGCTTTTTCCTGCCCACCCCTCGGTTTTTCCTCGTCTCGGCCGATGGAGCCCTTTTGGAGCCCCTGGCTTGGGGGTGCCGCCTGCTGGAGCATCCGCCCCCCGGGAAGAGCCCCCAGGGTCCCCGGCTGGTTGTCATGGTTTCCATGGCAGCAAATTTTTGCCCCTCTCAGCGTTTCCATGGCAACGAGGCGCCATCCCCCCAGCCCGGCGCGGCTCCGCCAGCCCCAGGCTCCCCGAGCAGCCGCGTGGCGTTCTCTCCCACCTGCATCCCGAGCGCTTCCCGCTCTGCCCGCCGGTGCACGGGATGTGGCGAGGAGCATGCCGGTGTCCCGGGCAGGGAGCTCCTCGCTGGCGCGTCCTGCCTTTGGGATCCGCGTTGCCCTCAGCCGCTGCCCTCAGCGCTGGCGCCCGTGGTGCCGCTCGGCTGCCGCGGCCGTGGCGGCGACGGGAGGGAACGGACTCTGTGCCCGGAGCTCTTCTAATGCAGCTAATGAAGACTGTGCAGCGGCTGCGTGGGGTGGAAAGACGACTAAACCCCACGGTCCCAATTACAGACTCTAACTGGGATTAATTTGTTAATTAAGTGTGAAAGCACCTCCCATCTTTCCGTTATGAACTTATTTCTTGTGGCCCTGGGCTCTGCCTTGAGCCCTCGGACATGGCTGCGAGGGCAGCGATTTGAGCACTCTTGCATGAGGGTGCTGAGGTTGCCAGCAGAGCTCAGCACCGTTTCCATCGCTCCGCTTCCAGCACCTGGAATGTGGGTTTCGTTTGACCCCAGACTAGAGCCAGTAGGTCTGTAGGGACTGCACTAAAATGAACTTCCCGACCGAAGCGAGGGCCAACCTCAACCTCAACCCCAACTCAACCCCAACCCAAACCCAACCCCAAACCCAACCCAGCTGTCCCAGGAGGGAGATGTCACCTGAGCCCAGGCATGGGCTGCTGGTTGAGGAGCATCTTCCTGCACAGAGGGTCAGTGAAGGCAGATGCTGGACCCTGTCCCATCACTGCCCTGCCCTTCTCCGGGCACCTGCAGCTCATGCCCAACCGCAGCCGGCTCTGCAGGGCCTGGGGAGTAACTGGTGGCTCCGAAAGGAACGCAAGGAGCATCCAAGGCGTCGGCTTCCCAAACTCGGGGAGACATCAGCTCTCCCCAGCCTCCCATCACGCCTGGAGCCGGGTCCTCACAGCCGGGACATCCTGCGGGACGAGTGTGTGGGGAGGCCGGGGTGCCCGGGCGCAGCTGGGGCCGGCAGGGGCCACACAGCCGCAGTGGGGACTGCGGTGCCRGGCGCCTCCCGTCACCTTCCTCTCTTCTTGGAGGTGCTGCCACCCACTTTGATGCCTCACATGAAAGGAGCTAAATTGGGGCAGGCTGTTATTTCCCATCTCCCGGCTTGTATTTATAGAAAGGCTCTTACATTTGGAGTGTCTCACTCTTCTTCTTTTTCAAAAAAAAACACAACCTGGGAGGAATCCTCTGTCCTGCTCCGTCTGGGTCTCTGGCACGGCCCGGGGCTCCATTCCCGACCACCTCGTGTGGGCATTTGTTATGGGCATTTGTTATGCATATGTATGGGGTTTGTTCTGCATTCTAGAAGCTTAGCATGAGTAGATGACGTAGCATGATGTAGGGCATGGCGCTTGGAAGATGTCGCGATGTCACGGAAAGGCAGGAAGGAGGCGTGTAGCCTAGGAATGACTGAAGAGGGCATATAAGGCAATAAGCAAAAGAACTGTAGTAATAGTTTTAGAAGAATATGGATCTATGGCCTATCAAAACTCACTCTTCTCTTAGCATAACTGCAGGCTGTCTTGACATGACTGCAGGCTGTGATGATTCCGCTGCGCTATGAGGTCTCTGAGAATAAAGAGATAAAGATGCTGGGAACGGAGCAGCCAGGAGCTGGGAGTGCTGAGGCTGCAAGGACACTCAGAGCAGAGAAGTAGAGAAATAGCACTGTGGAGCGAGCGGAGGAGTGGGAACCAACTTCAAACGTGGGACTGAGTGAGCTCAACGAGATAAGAGCCGGAGCAACTGTAGCCTAATTATAAGGACGCGTGCCTTTGGCCAATCATTATGTTAGTGTGCGCATGAACAGTAGTATGTAACCAATCTCCATCCAGAAGCAAGCTTCCACATTCAGCCTGAGTATATATGCAAGCTAAGTTAAGCTTAGCCATTTGCTGCATTCTCATATTGGTGTCTGTACTCTATGGTCCTGACACAGGGGTAACYTCAGCCCAGTCCGGCAACCGAGCGAGGCTTGCCGACGCAAGACGGCAACAAGTGGTGACYCCGACGTGATTGCTGGACTGGTGGACCGCAGGCGGTCGTGGTGCCGACGGGCGTAGTGTGGGTTCCGGAATCATGGAGACCTTGATTAAGGTGATTGCGTTACTGGGCGGAGAATTTAAGGTTTCAGTGAATCTGAAGGCCGTGGCCCAGTGTGTGGACCGCCTCGTTAAGGAGGGGGCAGTGGCAAGACCGGCTCATTGTTTGCAGCCGAGTGCCTGGGAACGATGCTCTCGCGTTTTAGGGGAACGGGCTATGGCCGCTGGTACGGCCAAAGAATTAAAGACATGGGGGGTAATTTTGCGACTGTTAAGACGTGCGCGGGAGGATCGAACAACATGGGATGCGGCTCGTGCTTGCTTGCACGGGGAACCCAATTTAGACGTGCGATTGCATGATGTAATGGATCATGAAACCCAAAAGGAACGGGCCACCTTGCGCGAGAGCGAAGGAGGCATGGAAGAGTTTTTGATAATGCAGGAGGGTGGTTCAGAACTAGAGGATGAGAAGCTAGAGGTGACGGAATGGGTGGACAGGGGCACCAAGACAGAGCAGGCTGACTTAAAGAGTCGACAGCCCTCTGCGCCTCTGGTTGCATTGGGTGAGGGAGGTGTTCCTTTGAAYGCCTGGCCGGTAACGCCCGCGCCATTGTGTCCTTGGGAAGAGCTTCACACCCTTGTACAGCCTGGCGACCTCCCTGCACACCTCCCTGTACACCCCCCTGTACAGCCTGGTGACCCCCCTG
>PTEX01000239.1:491046-527129 GCA_003342815.1 Eudromia elegans | reverse complement strand
ACCCCCCTGCATACTCCCTGGTACACCCCTCTGCACACCCCCTTGCACACCCCGCCGTACACCCCCCTGCACACATCCCTGCACAGCCCGGTGACCTCCCAGTACAACCCCCTGCACAGCTCCCTGCACACACCCCTGCACATCCCCCTGTACAGCCTGGTGACCCCCCTGCACACTCTGCTGCACATCCCCCTGCACAGCCTGGCGATCTGCCAGTACAACCCCCTGCACAGCCCCCTGCACACACCCCTGCACACACCCCTGCACACCTCCCTGTACAGCCTGGCGACCCCCCTGCACACCCCCCGGTACACCCCCCTGTGCACCCCCTTGCACAGCAACCTTCACCCCTAGTGGTGACGGAGCCATTAGACTGGCTGCCAGGGGCGCATCTAAAACTGGCGCCCGCGGAGGGTTTTGAGGAGGAGCGGGGAGAGCGGGTGAGACGCCCACGGGCGCGCTCTGGGCTCGCCACAGCCCAAAGCGGGGGCAGACAGGGAGGGCGGGCGGCGCTGCCGCAGGTGGARGAAGAATTGGCGCGCCCAAAGGAGGAGGGGTCTGGGCCAGAGGTAGAGGGACCAGCAGACGGAGCGCGGCGGCCGTGGCGTCCTGGTCAGACGTTAGGCAAAGAGGGGAAGGATGACGACAAGGACAACGCGGGGAAGGATGATGAATCAAAAACCGTATTTG
This sequence comes from Eudromia elegans, assembly GCA_003342815.1. NCBI lineage: Eukaryota > Metazoa > Chordata > Aves > Tinamiformes > Tinamidae > Eudromia > Eudromia elegans. The sequence continues at coordinate 526,439 of PTEX01000239.1, read as the reverse complement.
ACCGGCTGGTAGTGACTCTGGAAGAGGCCTGTCGAGAGGTACTGAGGCAGAAGCAACTGTTACCTATTGAAAGAGGGGCTGAGGAGACCCCGGGACCAATTCCATTAACAAATTGGAAATTGATAGCGGATAACTGTGCCTTAGAAGGCATCCACCTGCAGTACACACCGACTCCCTATGCGGTGCAATTACAGGTGCGGGGGGCCATAGAATGGGTTCCCCTAGAGCCAAAAATAGTGCAAGCCCTGATGCGATCAGTTAAGGAGAACGGGATAAAACATGCATCATGTCGTGTTTTATTAGACAGCATTCATTCACAAGGGCTTTTACCTGTTGATATCAGACAACTGGCACAGGCTGTCCTTGCTCCCACTGCTTGGCTGCTATGGAAGGATGCATGGCAAGCAAGGTGCCATCACTTAGCTGCAGCGGCTGCAGCTAATGTCAACCACCCGCTCCATGGAACCACTTATGATAGACTAGTGGGGAAGGATCAAACCCTGCTTACACCCCAACAACAGGCAACTGGGATGCGGGCTAGAGAAATTGCCGCCACAACGGAGGCATCCAGGGCAGCTTATGAGGAGGTAGCCCAGGTAGTAAAAACGGAACCCCCATGGACGAAGATTAGGCAGAAGAACGCAGAAGACTTCACTGTCTTCTGTGATAGATTGCAAGAGGCGATTGAAGAGTCCGACCTGCCTGGTGAGGCACAGGCAGCAGTGATGATGCAATGCCTGAAGCAGCAGAGCAATGAATCAGTGAGGGAAATCCTCCAGTATTTGCCTAAGGGAGCAAGTTTGGCCCAGACTATTAAGTTTGTGCTTGAGCGCCAGTCTCGCATCTCTGAGGTCAATATGCAAATGATTTTTCAAATGGCCTCAGCTTTTTCACGGGGCGGACCCCCAAAAGGCAACTGCTGTGAGTGTGGGGGAAAAGGTCGTGTAAAAAGGCAGTGCCCTAATCATCAGTTACAGAATCAGAAAGGGACAGCAGGCCCGTGCTGGGTTTGTGGGCGGTTAGGGCACATAGCACGGGAATGCAGAAGGAATCAGGGAAACGGACGGTGGGGAGGCCGGAATCGGGGGCCAGTATCCCCGCAAAACCCTGGTCGTGCCCCCATGGCACCACGATGTCAGGCCCAGATCCCTCAGCAGCTCACATTGAGCAATCAGGACAAGGAGAGAGCCCCACAGTGGCCCTGGCAATAGACTTCCAACAGAGACCATTTGTGCGAGCCCAGCTCGCCCTTAAAGACTATCCCGAGGCAGGGTTTATCACCCTGCAAATGCTATTAGATTCAGGAGCGGATGTCTCTGTCATCGCATCTCATGTGTGGCCTCCAACTTGGCCTCTGGAGAAGGCAGGTCTTATAGCTGGGGTAGGTGGTACTACGGCCACTTATAGAAGCTCCAACTTAGTTCAATTTGTGCTGCTCAATACAGATGGGTGTAAGTTTCAAGCAGAAATCTGACCATATGTCACTGATTTGGCCAAATCATTAATTGGTCGTGACGTTCTGGCCAGTATTGGTATGAAGCTGACAAATTTATAATGGCGGCCACTGCCCCGCCAGACTCGCCCATACCTCTGCAATGGGAAATTGACGAACCTGGGTGGGTGGAGCAGTGGCCGTTAACAAAAGAAAAACTCCAGCAGCAACTGAAATAGTGCAGAGGGAACTAGAACAGGGCCATACAGAAGAAAGTTTCAGCCCCTGGAACACACCAATCTTTATAATACAAAAGAAAACATCAGGAAAGTTCCATCTACTCCATGATTTGAGAGCAGTAAATCGACAGATGCAACACATGGGAGCGCTGCAACTGGGATTGCCCCTACCGTCTGCCATACCAAAACAATGGTTTATTATAGTCATGGACATTCAAGATTGCTTCTTCTCCATACCCCTGCATCCTTAGGACTGTTGTCGGTTTGCGTTTACCCTCCCTTCCATAAATATGGAAGAACCAGCAAAGAGGTATCAATGGAAGGTCCTACCGCTGGGTATGAAAAATTCACCAGTCATCTGCCAGACCAGCTCTTACACCCGTGCGTACCCAATTCCCCGGTTCAAAGGTCATTCATTACATGGATGACATCCTATTAGCAGCACCAACGGAAGCAACAGCACAAGAAATGGAGCAAGCTACATTGAGACAATCCCTCAACTCTGTAGGCCTCAAGGTGGCGGAGATGAAAACACAACGGGGGAGTGACACATCCTGCCTGGGCACTCGCCTCTGTGGTGATCAGATCCGCCCCTGCCTATTGAGCTGAATCCGAAAGTGCGCACCTTGCATGATGTCCAGAAACTGGTGGCGACCTTACAATGGGTACGTCCAATCACAGGGATTTCCCCAGCGCTCATGACCCCCTTTTATGAGTTATTGAAAGGGAACCATCCTTGGGAACCTAAGACATTATCTGAAGCTGGAAAACAGAGCCTGAGGGAAAATGAAAAGCTGTTAGTCAAAGCAACCCTGGGATGAAGAGACCCTGATAGCCCCATCTTAGCAATTATTGCTGTAGGTCCCGAAGGGTCAATGGGCGCTCTTACGCAGTACTAGAAAGGGCAAACTAGGGTACTGCTATGGCTCTTCTCGAACCAGGTATCAACGGCTTACCTCACCTTCATAAAGGCAACAGCATTGATGATCCAGAAGGCCAGAACTGCCTCAGTGCGACACTTTGGATCTGACCCAGAAGAAATTCACCTGCCATTTAAAAGAAAGACCTGGGAATCAATGTTGAACATGGATGACGACATCATATTGGTGCTTCATACCTTTACTGGGAAAACTGTGCCAGGCAATTTACGCCCATTGTTGCAGCATCTTCAGATCTGCAAGCCGAATATCCAAATCTGGGTTCTCCCTTCCCCGAAGATCGGCCCTACTTATTTTACAGATGCCTCTTCCAGAACAAACACAGCCGCTGTGACATGGAAACAACAGGAGAAATGGGAAAAATTGACCTTTATCCAGGAAGGTCTCAGTGTGCAATATCTTGAAGCAAAGGCAGTGGCGCTCGCCCTGCAAATGCAGCCTACCCAACATATCAATGTTGTGACCGATTCTATCTTTGTCTGGCAACTGGTCCAAAAAATGATTTATCCCGGCTATGTGGGTTCCGAAAGCGCCTGCCTCCTGGAAGATGCACTCTAACAGCAGTAGAGTACCTGCTCAGTTATGCATGTCAATAGCCATCAACATTATCCAGGACCGTTTGCAGAGGGCAATGATATGGCCAATAAGGCAGCAAACAAAGTGTGGACACTACGTAAGGCCAAAGAAACTCATGACTTCCTCCGCCTTGGAGCAAGGGCACTAGCTAAGCATTGTGGTATACCACAGGTATATCACAGGCGCGGGAGGTAGTTGCAACCTGCCCATACTGCCAGCGCATTCCCTTATGGGGTGCCGGCGTGAACCCAGGCGGACTACAAGCAAATGGGCTGTGGCAGGCTGATTTTACTCTCTGCCCGCAGCTAAGGCCACAGCCCTGGGTAGCTGTCACGATTGACACACATAGCATGATGATTGCAGACGTCCCGTTCGGTACAGCTCCACTGGAGCCTTGCTATCGCCTGGCTAGGCCTCCCCAGACAGATCAAAACCAACAATGGGTCGTGCTTTGTCTCCAGTAGCACTACACAATGGTGCTCCAGATGGTGTATTGCTCTCGTCCATGGTCTGCCGTATAACTCCACTGATCAAGCTATAGTGGAGTGGGCAAACCAAATTCTGAAAYGTAAAATAAAGGTTCTTGGGGAGGGGGAAGGCTTCCCAGATGGAATCCCCGTTAGCCATCAAGCAATAATTCTTAACCGCGCGCTTTTTTCATTTAATCAGTTTGTTCGTGGGGACGGAGAGACAGCCCCCGTGGAGCGGCACTGGACGTCACGCGCCTCAGAGACGCGTCCTCCAGTCAAAGTTCGCTTCCCAGGGACGACGGACTGGGAGGTGGGATGGGAATTAATATCTCATGGGCAGGGGTACGCGGCTGTTAAAAAGGAAAGTGAGATTCGGTGGGTTCCTTCTCGATGTTTGCGACCTGAGCTCTGGAGAAAACGATCTGCACCTGTAAGCTAGCTCAGAGGTCAAGCATATAGCGAACGAGACCAGAGACCCTCACTGGTGGTTGCGCGTGCACTCACCAGGGAAGCTGTACAACAATAAGAGTGCGCCTCCTGTCATGTACTGGCCCTACGTGACAGGACACGCCAGATATAAAATAATTATGGATCTGAGGCAGGGAGAGACTCCAACCGAGACCTACGTTGTCTCTGCGAGGATGTCTGCAAGTTTGGAGCCTGTCGGCCACCTCTCATCCATGGGAAGAATGATCGGTCTCGTTATTTGGTTGGCAAATGTTCTCTCTTAAGTAATTATAATTGTTATTATATAAAAGAATCCAAGGACTAATAGACCACACCAGCAAAATTAAGAAGGATACGGGCTTCCTCGGGCTAAATGGCTTTTCAGACCTTCTGGGCCTGGGGGGATGGGTTAAATCGCTGTTCAAGACCGGAATGATGTTACTTATAATGTTACTCGCTATGCTTTGCATTGGGCGCTGCATCCTAGCTTGCTTCAGGGGAATCTTTTCTTCTATTGGTCGAAATGTTGGGTCGATATATAACGGCAAGAAAGCAGAGTTGAAGGATAAGCTTTACTTTTAAAACAAAAAACAAATAGCGAAATGTTATCATGGGGAGGGGGAAATGTGGGCATTTGTTATGGGCATTTGTTATGGGCATTTGTTATGCATATGTTATGGGGTTTGTTCTGCATTCTAGAAGCTTAGCATGAGTAGATGACGTAGCATGATGTAGGGCATGGCGCTCGGAAGATGTCGCGATGTCACGGAAAGGCAGGAAGGAGGCGTGTAGCCTAGGAATGACTGAAGAGGGCATATAAGGCAATAAGCAAAAGAATTGTAGTAATGGTTTTAGAAGAATATGGATCTATGGSCTATCAAAACTCACTCTTCTCTTAGCATAACTGCAGGCTGTCTTGACATGACTGCAGGCYGTGMTGATTCCGCTGCGCTATGAGGTCTCTGAGAATAAAGAGATAAAGATGCTGGGAACGGAGCAGCCAGGAGCTGGGAGTGCTGAGGCTGCAAGGACACTCAGAGCAGAGAAGTAGAGAAATAGCACTGTGGAGCGAGCGGAGGAGTGGGAACCAACTTCAAACGTGGGACTGAGTGAGCTCAACGAGATAAGAGCCGGAGCAACTGCAGCCTAATTATAAGGATGTGTGCCTTTAGCCAATCATTATGTTAGTATGTGCGTGAACAGTCGTATATAACCMGTCYCCAGTCAGAAGCAAGCTTCCACATTCAGCCTGAGTATATATGCAAGCTAAGTTAAGCAATAAACGCCATTTGCTGCATCCTCATATTGGTGTCTGTGCTCTATGGTCCTGACACGGGGGTAACCTCAGCCCAGTCCGCCAACCGAGCGAGGCTTGCCGACGCAAGACGGCAACAACCTCGTCACACCAGGATGGTGACAGGGGTAACTCCCCTTTGCCGCCCTCAGCAGTTCTGCTGTGCTTTGAGTGTCAGCATTTTTCTGCCTAGGAATAACAGCAAATAGGCCCCATCCCTCCCCAAATACATATATATAAATACATTGATCTGGAGCTTTAATGGCTTTCCATTGATGAGACACCGTGAGTGACACTGGGCAGTTCTGTCCGAGCCTGTGACAAAGGGGGCACTGCAGCTTTGCGCGGGATTCTGTCCCCCTCCTCCTGCCTTTCTGCTGCACAGGAGGGAAAAAAAAAGAAAAAAAAGGCAAAATGTCCCCGCTCTTTTCACTCCACAGGGCTGGACACTGGTTTTTTCCTCCCTTTTTTCCATTTGTTACCTTTCTTTATGGTTCCAGCTTTGCCAAAGGGAGCGAGGGGTGCGGGCGGGAGCAGCAGACAAAGCGCGCGGGTTACTTCGGGAGGTCTTTGTGAAGGATGAGACGGGTGGTGTGGCACAGGGAGCCGGGGCTAAGTGACAGCGCGAGCTCGAGGTCCGGGACGCGGCGGTCCCGACCACGGGCCCTTGGGTGTCTTTGCCAGGCGTTTCGCGTGGCGGGGACGCGGGGCAGCTGGATCCATCCCCCGGGATAACAAACAGCAGCGCTGGCGTCTTGGGCAGCTCCTTGATCGAGCCACTAACCCGGGAGGGGAATGCACGGGCGTCCTGCGCCCGGAGCAGCYGCGTCGCGGGGGCAATTTGCCACTGTCGACAAGCAGCCACGAGGAGGGAAACACTGCCTAGGCCCTCGCTGAAAGCCCCGGAGAAGCTGGAGCGGCTCCATTAGCTCTGTCCTGGTCGGGTTTATGGTCCCAGTTGCTGCTCTGGGAGGAAAATAGCAATGAAAGTGAGGGTTTTTAATGGGGTTGAAGTGTTGTCGTGTTGCAGGACACACTGCTCCCCAGCGAGGTCACCAGGCCCTTGGTGGGGACATCCCCGATGCCATCACCATGAAAAACAGGAGGGGAAAAAAATCCAAATAAAAACTTCTGGGCAGAAACACCATGCAGAGAGAGGCTGCACAATCCCCCGCAACAGGAATTCTCAGTGTGAAGAATGGATTTCCAGAACAAGAGCAGCCTTTCAACGCACCCGGTCTGGCTTCCGCAGCCTCCCGAGGAGGCAGCCGGGGGAAAACCCTCTTTGGAGGCTCTGCCCTGCTGGATGTCCCAGCAAGGGGGATTGAGGGACACAGAAAATCCCCCAAGCAGCAGCCAGAAAAGCTCCGTCTGGGAGCGGGGCCGGGGGCTCCTTTGGAAGTCTCTTTCCCTGCCGCTCCTCCATGACGGTGCTGCAGAGGCTGCCTCAGCCCACGACCCTCCCCRGCTGCCCCCGCTGGGCCAAGGAGGCCCGGACGATCCCGGGAACGGGGGCCCCGGCAGCGCCYGCTCGTGGCTTCCCGTGTTCCCTGCGCTCTGCCGGGCGCTGTCCCGGGGCTGCCGCCAGCCACAGGGCTCCCAGCGCTCGCCCTGTGTCGCCTTTAGATAGAGACGGAAGGGGCTGCAGAAAGGCACCGAGRGCGGTTCTCAGGCTCCGCAGGGAGAGTTTTCTCCTGGTTTTATTTATACACATGCTTGCTGCAAGACACACAGATTACTTAATCCATCCTCTCGCTCGCGGCTGGACGGCGGCTGCCGGCACTGCTGGTGTCGGATGCCCGAGGCAGCGGCGGCGCCGTGGGCACCARGGCCCCGCCGCGCTGGGAGCGCCGAGGGCAGCGGCACCCGGGAGCACCGAGCGAGTCCCGCCAGCCCGGGCGGCAGCGGGCGCCAGCTCGCCACCTTCTCCCCCGCAACACGGCGCTTGTGCCATCCTCTCCCACGGGCTCCCCCACCCCACGGCACCCACCAAAGGAAAAACACCTCAGCTTCTCCCAAGCTCTAAGGTCTGGGATGCCGGTCCCAGGCTGGGACTCTCTAGACCTGCTTTTCTACAGCGCTTGAGTGTCTCCYCACCGAGCCCTTCGCTTCCAGGCCCCCGGGGCTCCGAAGACGTCCCCGGCCCGGGGCAGCTCTTGGCCTGCGCTCACGGACACGTTTCCGTGCTCTCCCATTCGGCACCGGCAGAGCCCAGTGCCCGGCCTCATTGGCCCCGCAGAGGATGGGACCAGCCTGGCCCTGGGGGCGGCCCCATCTCTTCTCCTCCCCCAATGTGCCTTTGGCAGCAGTTGCCAGGGCCGGTAGAGGCCTGTGCGAGGTGGCAGCCAGGGACCTTGGGTGTCCCACAAAGGTGCAGGACCAGGAGCAGCCCCCTTGGTCCCTGGGGCAGGTGACAGACCCCCTGGGGCTGCTCTCGGCTTCTCTCAGCCTTCCTGAGCCACAGGAACCATCCTGGCTTGGGCACTGGGGTCCGCTCCGCGATCTGGAGCTGCTCATGCCACCATGGTCTCTCAGGGACCCTCAGCATCCCACCGGGTCTGCCCAAGTCCCGCTCTTCCCAGTAACTCTTCATGGCACCAGGTCTGGTCTCCCCATTAATTTATCACTTGTTAGGATTTAAAAAAAATAAATAAATAAAACCACCTGGGATGCTTGGAGGGGATGAACCCCCTGAACCTGCAGTGTGCTCGTGCCGTGTCCTGCTGCGAGAAGCGGGGAAGGACCCCCCGCCCGGCTCCCCTCTCCTGGCCGCCCCGAGCCAGCGCGGCCCGGGAAAGGACCACGCGCCCGGAGAAGAAACGTCAGGATCTTCTGCAAGAAGGGAAGGGAACATCAGGGCATCCGCGGCCGACTGGCGGCCGAGAGGACGCCCGGCGTGCAGCAGCCCGTTCCGTGCCGCGCGAGCCGCGTCCGTCTGCCGCGGAAGCTTTGGGAAGGGCCGCGCGGGCCGCGTCACAAGCAGTCCTGGCACAGAGCCACTTGTCCCTCACGGTAGTCGCGGCAGGGGCAGAGGCGCCGGTACCGGCTGCTGGAGCCGGCGCAGCTGAAGAGCAGCGGCTCCTTCTGCAGGTAGCACTCGCGGGCGCCCTCGGCCACCGCCGGGTACAGGTGGTTCATCTCGGCCTCGGTGCTGTCGCAGGCGACGCTCAGCCTGGGGACAAACCCGGCGGGCTCAGGCGGCCGCGGCGCGAGGCTGCAGCCTCCCCAAAACGACTCGTTTTAAGGGTTGCCACGAGCAGAGGGGGCTGGAGGGCAGCAGAGCAGAGCGTGAGCCCAAGCCCAGCTCCAGTTCTTAATTTATCATATAAAAACGTCACTAGGACTCCAATTGCCTGCCTGGCCGGCGTGACAGAAATGGTAATATTCACATTTTAATTGTCCGCGGAGCTGCACGGAGCCCAGTGGCAGATTCATCCCCTATTAAAACCTCACTGTTGTGTGCTCAAAACGTGGTTTTATAGAGAAAGAGGTGAGAGAGGGAGCGAGGGAGGGGACAAACGTGCACAAGGGGCCAGGGCCAGGCCGCCTGAAGAAGCCGCTGTGGCCTTGAGGCTGATTTGCGCAGGACGTGGGCTCCTTTATGGCCAGCGTGTGTCACCACGAAGGCCACCGGGGTCTGGAGGCCACCCAGGCATGGGGGCCGTGGGACACCAGCCGCTGGGGACCCGCCAGGGCGGCGGGGAGCATCGTCCCGCGCAGGGGCCGGCCACGCGGTGCCGGTGCCACTCACTGGAGGAAGGCGTCCTTGGTGTTGAGGAGCCGGAAGAAGGTGGGCTCGCAGACCAGCCCGCGCCGCCGGCACGTCTCGGAGCACGTGAGCCGGCCCTCGGAGAGCCAGGCCTGCAGGGAGCGCGCGGGCGGCCAGCCACCGCCGTCGCCGCCGCGCGCCGCCCATACCAGGTGCGTGGCGTTGGGCGCCAGGGCCAGCGCGTCGCGGGCACCGAGCACTGTCGCGGCGCTCCCGGCCTCGGGCACTGCCGGCGCCGCGCAGAAGTCCTGGCAAGAGGGAAGACAGAGGTGGTGAGCGCGCCTGGGGTGTCCCCAGCATCCGCTCCCTGCGCTGCCCCGCTTCCCGCTGCCCCGGCRTCTCGGGATCCCCTCCAGCCCCGTCCTCTCGGGCGCCCTGCAGCACCCGGCGTGGGACTAAGGGCCCGACCTGGTGCTGGACGTAGGCGTGGATCCTCTCCAGCATCCCCTCGCACGTGTACTCGTATGGCAGGTACGGCTCCACCTGAAGAAGAGGCACAGCAAGTGGGCAGAGATAGACCTGATTTGCAAAAATTTGCAAAAAATTGGGAAATTGCAAGTTCCAATTTATGGGGAAAGTGCTCGTGAGTAGCAGAGTGAAGGATTTGCTCAGCATTTACCCAAACAGCAGTTAAAGTAACACCCTCCTGTTGGGCTCTTGAGGTGACTTGTCCCTCTTTTGTTTGCAGCTCGTAAAGGAAACCCCTTTGCAGGCAGCAGGTCCAGGTGGGATAATGGTCCAGGTGGACCACTTTCCTCGGCATTCCTGAGGCATGCCAGAAATTGCTCGCAGGCAGCACCAGAGACAGGAGTCCCAAGAAACATGGACCATTTTCTGACCGTCTCCGGCAGAAAATCTGGAAACTGGAAGCTTTTCACTCACAATCCCTGAAACCTTTTTCCTCTAGCACCAATGCAGGGCGAGTCACAGGGACTGAGCACCTATCACATCCCCATGCATCCCTGAGCACCCCTGAGCATCCTGAGCACGCCCGAGCATCCCCAAGCATCTTGAGCATTCCTGAACACCCCTGAGCATCCTGAGCATGCCCGAGCATCCCCAAGCATCCCCGCCAGAGGTGAGTTTGGGCATGCAAAAGATGGGAAGCAGCCTCCAGCTGTCGCCTCCCGACTCTGCTGCTATTTATACGCGGCCGGCAGCTCCTTCTCTGTGCTCCAGGCACCCGAGTATTTTTAGCTCGGGTTATGAAACGCTGCCCGTCTCCCCCAGCCTCCCGCCGCTGGCCTGAGCCACCTCCTACCTGCAGATTTATCTGCTTCTCACCCCAAAAACAGTGCAGCAGTTGCCTGCATTTCCCCTGTGGCAGCTGCTCAGCAGGGTGGTGACGGGAGCCCCTGCCCAGGGCTGGAGCGACCACGAGCTGCGAGTTCCATGGACATTTTCACCATGTGTTTTCTCTCCAAAGCAGCTTATTCTTTTTAAAGGAACTTTCCATAGGTTTTTCTTCCTCTCCCACATTTTTTTTCCTGCTTTGGAAGAGTCAGGACTTGAGCCCCGGGACCCCCTTCTGCTGGGTCCAGGCACCATTGGATAGACAAGGGCAGAAACAACATGAGTGCCTGGGCACACGCAGCAGCAGGCGGGGGCCTCTCCAGGCAGCTCTTTTCACCCTGCTGGTTAACACTGCGTCCTGGCACGCACTATCCGCAACGTAGGATATAATATAATATAATAATAATAATAATAATTAACATAATGAAGCCTTTTCCCTTCGCGACGCAGAGCAGCGGGTCTGTAAACACCTGGTGCCAGGGGCTGCTTTTGACGAGTGGCAAAGCTGAAGCCCGGGGAAACGACTGTGCCCAAGGACCAAGAAGTGGCTTCCGTCTCGGAAAAGCCGCCCAGAGCAGGGAGGAGAGCATAGCCGGGCTTGCCCCGAGTAGTGTGGACTGTAGTTGGTGCTGCTTCCCAAGGGACAGCAGCTTGGAGCACTTTYGGGCTGCTCATTAAAAGCAAATAAATAACTCAAAGCACACATTGCAAACGCCAGCCACGTCCCTGGCACTTGGGAAGGAAGAAGTTTCTTTGAGCGAACCCAGGCTGGCACAGGGATGGGGACGCCGCCTGCATCTCAACTGCCTCCTACGTCGGGCATGCAAAGCGCCCGCCAGCCGATCCCGTGACTGAGCAAGACGTTGGATTGCAGCCCTGGCCTGCAAGAGAGCCGACTGTGACCTCCTCAGGGAGCCCCTTGGAGGAATCCCCTGGGCCAGGGTCCTAGAAGGAAAGAGCGTCCAGGAGAGCTGGCTTGTATTCCAGCACCGCTTTCTCCAAGCCCCGGATCGGTGCATTCCTACTAGCAAGAAGTCAAGCAAGAGGGGCAGGAGACCTGCGTGGACGGACAAGGGCTGCTGGGCAAACTTAATGAGAAGAAGGGCACAGATGTAAGGTGGAAGCAGGGACAGGCCACATGGGAGCAATACAGGAACAYTGTCAGGAAATGCAGGGGTGCGACGAGGAAGGCCAAGGCCCGCTTGGAAGTAGAACTAGCGAGAGACATCAGGGATAAGAGGATGGGCTTCCATAAGTACATCAGCAGCAAGAGGAAGAGGAGGGAACATGTCCGTGCGCTGCTGGATGGGGAGGGCACCTTGGTGACGGAGGATGCGGAGAAGGCAGAGGTGCTAAGTGCTGCCTTTGCCTCCGTCTTCACTGCTCAGGCTGGTCCCCAGGAACGACAGAGCCCAGGGACAAGGGAGACACCCGAGAGCGACGACGAGGACTTTCCGCTCACCGAGGAGCACTGGGTTAGGGATTATTCAGGCAAACTGGACACCCCTCAATCTATGGGTCCCAAGGSTGCTGAGGGAACCAGCAGGGRTTGTTGCTGAGCCGCTCTCCATCATCTTGGAGAGGTCGTGGAGAGCAGGGGAGGTGCCGGAGGACTGGAAGAAACCGACTTCACTGCGGTCTTCCAAAAGGGCAAGAGGGAGGAGCCGGGAAACTAGAGACCCGTCAGCCTCACCTCCATCCCTGGAAAGGTGATGGAGCAGCTCGTCCTAGAGACCCTCTCCAGGCATATCAAGGAGGAGAAGGTGAGCAGGAGCAGTCAGCAGGGATTCACCAGGGGGAAGTCATGTTTGACGAACTCGGTAGCCTTCTACGATGGGGTGACTGGATGGATGGATGGATGGATGGATGGATGGATGGATGGATGGATGGATGGATGAAGGGATAGCCATTGATGTGTCTACCTCGACTTCAGCAAGGCTCTCGGCACCGTCTCCCATAACATCCTCCTAGGAAAGCCCCARCAGTGTGGATTGGAYGTGAGGACAGTGGGGTGGATCGAGGACTGGCTGGATGGCAAAGCCCAGAGGGTCGTGATAACCGGGGTCAAGTCTAGTTGGAGGCCTGYGGCCAGTGGTGTCCCCAGGGTCAGTGCTGGGCCCAGGGCTGTTCAACTTGTTCATCAGYGACTTGGACGAGGGCACAGAGCGCGCCCTGAGCAAGTTCCCTGATGACACCAGACTGGGTGGAGTGACCGACACTCCAGAGCGCTGCGCTGCCATCCAGAGGGACCTGGACAGGGTGGAGAGCTGGGCAGAGGAGGAACCTCATGAGGTTCAGCAAGGACAAGTGCAGGGTCCTGCCCCTGGGCAGGAATAACCCCAGGCACCAGCACAGATGTSGGGCTGCCCTGCTGGGAAGCAGCTCCGTGGAGAGGGATTTGGGAGTCCTGGTGACACCAGGTTCCTCACAAGGCAGCAATGGGGCCTCGTGGCCAAGGAGGCCGATGGGCTCCTGGCTGCACCAGGAGGAGTGTTGGCAGCAGGACCAGGGAGGGGGTCCTGCCCCTCTGCCCAGCTCTAGGGAGGCCAAACCTGGAGTACTGGGGGCAGCTCTGGGCTCCCCAGGACAGGAGGGACGTGGAGCTGCTAGAGAGGGGCCAGCGCAGGGCCACAAAGATGATGAAGGGACTGGAGCACCTACCGTAGGAGGAGAGACTGAGCGAGCGGGGCCTGTTTAGCCTGGAGAAGAGAAGGCTGAGAGGAAATCTTATCGATATGGACAAATACCTGAGGAATGATTATAGGGAGGAGGGGGCCAAACTCTTCTCGGTAGTGGCCAGAGACAGGACAAGGGGTAATGGGCACAAGTTGAAACCCAGGAGGTTCCACGTCCACGTGAGGAAGAAATTCCTTCCTGTGAGCGTGCCGGAGCCCCGGACCAGGCTGCCCGCAGAGGCTGCGGAGGCTCCTGCTCTGGAGACCTTCAAACCCGCCCGGCTGCCCCCSTGCGCCCCGTGCYCTGGGTGTCCCTGCTGGAGCAGGGGGTGGCACTGGATGATCTCTGGAGGTCCYTKCCAACCTCARCCRTTCTGCGGTTCTGTGACACAGGAAAACACCAAGCACCCATGGATCCCCCAGCCCAATGGAGTTTAACGGTTTAACCCTCCCACTCAGGGCGAGTTGTATCGCCGTGTGCTTCGAACTTGCAAAACTCGAGCTGCAAGATAAGTGATTTTCCAGCCGAATGATAAAAATAATATCAAATAAAACCTATTCCAGGTCACTTTTCAATTTCCAGCGGTTTTGTGCATCAGGAATGCACACATGTTTCAGGTTGGGCAATCAGTTGTGTTTGGGGAAATGCACCGTCTCCGCTAGACATGCTCCCCTCAGGATGCTCATAAACAGAGCTTTGCTCCCATAATGCTGAAATGAAACCTTTCGAGTGGAAAAAAAAATAACAAATCGACAGAAATCATGCTGCGACACAGACAAATTCACCAAATGTCCTGATAACCAAACACACCATTTTTCCTCATGGAAGAAGAAGGATTCAGGAAAACACTTTCACCAAGCATTAGTACCTGCCTGAAAACAGCAAGGTTCATCTGCCCAACTGCCCCTTTCCCCCTCCTTTTGCACTGGATTTGTTTTGTGTTCCTGCTGGAGCAAACATTATTCCAAAGACAAGATACCAAGGGATTCCCAAGGCAAAAGCTCATAATAAGGCTTTTAAACTCAGAAGGTAGGTCAACATTTAGGCTTAATTGTCTTGACAACATCACTAATAAAGCAGTCCTTGCAATTAAAAAAAAAAAGGAAGCTGCTGTGAGTTGCTCACGTTTGCTCCCTCTTTGGTTTCCCAGGGATTTATACAGCATCTTTAAACCTCCAGCAGTGGTGTGTTACTGGATGAACCCAGGACACAGCTTTCCTGGAAGGAATAACTCACCCCCAAGACACCCATAGCACTGYGTGGCCACTCAGACACCAGGTCAACCCCAGCTCCTCGCATAGCTTCTGGAGGCTCTGGGCCGTGATGTCTTTCCCTCTCTAAAGCCCACATTTTCCTGATGATTCCTTGCAAGATGCTGGGAGGCTCCAGCACAACGTGTGCCACCACGGTCCCTCTCCTGGGAATCATCTCTCCAGGGTGGACGGGGGGGCCTGCCCTGCCACCCGAGCTGCCAGCTGGCTAGGCGGCAGCAACCTCATTATTTTTCATTTGATTTTAATCAAGAGGCTGTAATGAATGGGCAAAACAACAACTGTTTTTCCAAGATGCTTTTTGCTCTTTCTTTGCAATCCCTTCTCTTGCAGCACCAGCCATGGCTCCAGCCCCGCGGCACCTCCTCCTCGCCTCGCCTCACCTGGGTGCTCATGATCGCCTTGATGGCGGCTTCAAACTCCTCCGAATTGTTGTAGTCGACGGTCCACACGTGCGGCTTCCCGATGAAGGCTTCGGCGTAGGGGTGCTGGGAGGACACCTGCGAGACCGCAGCGCGGGCCCTTTGCTCGCAGCCCTGCCGGCACCGCGGCCCCTCCAGCAGCAAGGCCAGTGCAGGGCACGGGGCTCAGTCCTGTTTCGCTTTAACACTGTCACACACCCAAATACATGCCAAAGAGCCCCTCTCACCTGAACTCAGCTGCATTATCCATTTTATTAATAATAAAAGAACCAATTTTCTCAAGCCTTTAACTTTTAAAGCATTTCTGCCTCACTTAGATTGAAATCTCAGCGACAGGCAAGCCTGAGAGGGATTTTGCACTGCTGCAGCTACGTAGAGGTCCTGGCGTCCCTCTTAGTTTGCAAAATGATCATAAGGAGCAGCAGGAATGTGGGGCTCAGCTTAACAGGGGAGCCACAGCCTGGGTTTGGAGCGGAGAAATGCAGCCAAGAGACCACATGGGGCTGGGCTTCGTGGTTTGCACAATCTCTTGAACTATTGTTCTCTTCCACAAACCCACAGCAGGGTCTGCCTCACCCAGATGCTCTAGTCTGGATGTGGAGAACAGACGCGGGAAAGGCCACCCCCCTTGCAAGTATCTGGATCTGTGGACCTGGAGGAAAGGGCCCCGCGCGCGGCCGCACTTGCCTCCCGCGACGTGGGCTTCCCGCGGAAGAACTCGTGGTTGAGGGAGCTGTGCGGAGGGTTGAAGCGAGCCTGCAGGAAGACGCAGCCGTTGGCGATGGCCTCCAGAGGGGCAGGACCTTCATAGGGGAACCCGAAGCCGACGAAGAGCTGTAAGGAAGCAGTCGGATGTGCTGCTGAGCCAGCCCTGCCCTGGGCTAGGCCCAGGGAAACGATCCCAAACACCCCTTCTGTGCTGCTCTGCTCCCTGTGCACCCACCCCTTCCAATTCCCCATAGCTCAAATGGGTTAAAAACTCCACCCTGAGTCAGACAGATGCCATGAGGCTCCCAGTCTGCTCGTAAAAGACCTTGGGGCGTTGGTGCCAGCGGGAGCTGTGACATGACTGGCGGGGCACCCAGGCACTCGGGTCGCTCGCGCACAGGGAGCAGGTCGCCGGTGAGAACCAGCCCTAGGAGCACTAAGAGGTGGCGAACCGAGGCTGTTCCACGCACACACTGCTCACATGCAGCCCCACCGCACCCCTCAAGGTGCACTCCGACCATCAGCGCTGCAGAGGCCACAAATAAATAAACAAGGAACTACTTAGCAAGGAATTAACCAAGAAATCTTGTGCTCTGCCTACAGGGAGGGGATTTCTTGACCCAGGATCATGAGCTGGAGGGAACAGTGGCTAAGGGCATCTCCCCGCGTCAGCTGGATTTCCTCCGTGGGGCCGCCCCGGTCCAAGCCCCTTTGCGCGCCCGCACCTTGGCCTTGCGCAGCAGCTGCTGGAACTCGTGCTGCGGCAGCAGCCCGTGGTTCTTGACGAAGGCCGGCACCTCCGGCGGCCGCTGCGTCTCGTAGTACACCGTGCCGTGGATCTCCATGTACTTGCTGAGGAKGGCCAGGAACTTCTCTTTGCCCTGCGGAGGAAGGCAGGGGCGGTCAGCCACAGCGCAGGGCCAGCTCCCAATCCCCTCTCCCAAGGCCCCGGGATGGCGAAGGCAGAGCCCGGGGACCGAGGCCAGCGGGGACACTTGTGCCGGCGGGGACGCCTGTGCCGACGGGCAGCTGGAGGCAGCCCAGGTCGAGTCGCCCTGCCGAGCCTGTGTCCCACCAGTGGCACCCACACAGAGCCCCTCAGTGAAAGACAATGGGATTCAGCAGGACGTGAGGAAAGGCTGGAGCTAATCATGATAATCAACCATCTCCAGGATTTTCTCACTCATTTTTTCCCATTTTGCTGTCAGGAAGATTGGCAGGTGTCACTTTTTCTTCCCTTGGAGCCTTTCTCCCTGCTGCACCCCAAAGCCCCTCGCACTTTAACAACTTCCACTTGGCAGAAAATTTTGCTTCCAAAACCACACAGGGAGCCTATTTTGGCTGCTGCATCTTCAACCCATTGCAGGATTGCAAGAGGACCCCAAAAGAGCAGAGACTCAGAGGGAATAGGGAAGTAAAAAAGGGGAGTTGAGGAGACGCTCCATGTTGCTGCGCAGCCTTCCCGCACAGCGTGCTTGTCTGCTCTGCATCTCTGGACTTGTCCAGGGCTAAAAGTAAGGGCTGCATCCAGAAGGAAGAGGCACACCATCCCTCCTTGCCATGGGACAAGGCTGCGGATGCCTCTATGGATGGGGAAAACAGCTTTTCCGGATGATGAGAACATCAGCTCCTGTTGCAATTGGGAAGGGGGAGCTTCATGGGGATTGGAAATGAAGAACCACAGGAAGGCAGGTTTAAGTAAGTGCTTTGAAATGTCAGAAAGGCTGTTTTTAGAGAGTGTGCCTGCTCCAAAGCTTGTAAATAAGCACTCTCCAAGATATTAATGTTCCCAAGGAGCCTTAGCTGCCCTTTCCTTCCAAGACCTCGGGAAAGCTCGTGGGCAGGTGCCCGCTTCCCCCTCTTCTTATAAGGAACGTGGGGTCAGTAGTTCAGCTCTTTTTAATTCCTTCCCAAGCTGAACCAACTAAGCACCAAAGAAACGTGTGAATAAGAGGAAGAGGCTCAGAAAAAGCAGAAGAAAATATAACAGATCCCCTAAATCGCAATTCAGTGTTTCCTTTCAGGTAAGGAAAAAAATCATATTAAAACCCTCTCATGTTTGACTCAGAATGCACCCAGCCGTGTTCTTTGGTTGACCACAAGACCCAATTTACTTAGTGCATTTACTCAGCACTAAGATGCTCTGATGTGGCGACCGCACCTCTTGTTCAACACAAGTCATGTCACGCTCCCAAAATCCCGATGGGATCCTGGCCAGCGTTAGCCATCGCTGGGAGGGCAAAGCTGACAGAGCTGGTAATCGGGGCACAGGGAAGGGATAAAAGCAACAGCTGCATCAGTTGAGGCAGTGTGGGAGGGTCAAGCCCGCAAAAAGGCAAATTCAGCTGCTGAAAAAGCACTTTGCATCCCGAGCAGACGCGCAGGGTTAGAGCTCCCTGGCAGCTCCATGCAATACAGTACCTGCAACTGGAACATCCCAGGGTGGGGCATAAAGGGAAAAACAAAACAAAGGAAAATCAAGACACGGTGAGAATCTGCTCTTTTTATAACCCCTGGAAGGAAAAGCAAGAGAAGGGGGAGCTACAGCCACTGCCCCACATGCTCCCGTGCTACAGCGTGGGGCTGGCTCAAGGAGGAGGCTGATGGCACTGTTGGTCCTTCACTTGGTGCAGAGCAGTTTAGGGGCTGGAGGGATGGGATGAGCCCCGTGTTCCTCCATGAGCACAGGTGAAATTCCACCCTGCTGGCTCTGATTACACCCCTTTCCTGTTTCCCCCAGGAACTTTCCCCAGGGGAGTTAGCAGGATAAAGCTCCAACCCTGGGTCCTAGCAAGTACCACCACCAGCYACTGCCAAGGACAGAGCAAGAGATGGGCAAAGCATCCGAGAGCGGAAACGAACCACCAGAAACATAACGCGGGAACCCACCTAATGGTGACTGTCACAACCAAAACATAGAATTATTTATATGCTCTTCCTCTGGGGAGGAAGCACTGCTGAGGGAAGAGCTTGGAATGGGACGGTGCCCTGCTCGCTTGTTGCGGGCTGCCGGCAAGGACACCCACCTTCCAGATGCTGGCTTCCTTCCCGTACACCACGGCCATGTTGCTCACTTTGTTGGACTTGATGAACTGCTTCTCCGTCCCGTTGAGCTCCTCGGACACAAAGCCCATGAAGGAGTTGTCAGGGGTGTGAGCTGCAATACCAAGGAGGAAGGAAGGACACACGCTCGCGGGCCAAGCCCGGCGCACGGAGCTGCCCAGCTTAGTGTCCCTGTCTAGGGCAGCAGAACCTGGCAAAGGCTGCACATCTCCACACAGAGCTGGGAGAAGTCCTAAAAAATTGGTAAAATCAAACCAGCAGCCAAGGTTGCAGGGTTGTGCAAGGGAGGTTTCCATCTCTCTGCCTACCATCTTGGCTATTTAAGTCTCTATAAACCCCCAAAGGGGTAATATCCAGCCAGGCTGAAACGCCCGAGTCGCCAAGGCTCTGCAAGGCTGTTCCGGAGCAGCAAGCCGCCCCTCCGCGCCGCAGCTCGCTAGACACATCTCAGCCGCGGAGCTGCCTCTTGCCTCCCAATCCAAGCTGCCCTTTGGCCAGAGCAGTGGCAATAAATAAACGCTTTACAAACAAAAACAGCCCAAGAGGCCCTTTTGGGCCCTCATAAGCTCTACCCACACCCAATGGCCAACCAAGGGGCCCATTTCCAGCCACCACCGCCCATTTCTCGGCACCCGGATCACGTCCTTGGGCCAAGGGATCAGAGCTGGTCCCTCCGCTCCAGGAGGAGCCGTCTCCATGCCAGGCGCCCACTCACGGAACATGGTCATGAACTGGGTGGGCTGCAGGTTCCAGTAGCCCCAGTTGGTGCGGTAGCCGCGCAGCGTGGCGTACTCCTCGTGGTTGTAGGCCGGCTCCGTGCCGAAGGTGTCCACGACCCGGATGCGGCAGCTGCGAGGGCAGAGGGGACCCGCGTTACACCCTGCACCCGCACGTCCCTTCCCCTCCCTGGTGAGCAGCTTCCCGCTGCACGACCTCCAGCTCCTCGTGGTTTCTGGAAAGAAGGCACCTCCTGCAGACACGCTAACGCTCGTCCCAGCATCCCAGGAATGCTGAGGCAGCCAGCGCCGGTACCAGACTGAGGAGACAGGGGGAATGTCAAGCCAGAGAGGAGAAAAACAAGCCGAACGTGCGAGTAAATGCATTTATAATAAAAGCAATAACGCGGCTTGTCATTTTTCTCTCTAATAAAATTGTGTAGGATAGCAGAGGAGATGGGAGAAAAACATAATAAATAGCAGGACTATCAATGCTAAATTAAATCGCATATTTTCCCGGCTGCTGATATACCAGGGGATGATGACATTTGTCTTGATGCTGAAGGAGTTGGGGATAGGGCTTTGCCTCTTGAAAGCACCAGAGCATCCTTCTGCAACGTGCCAGCCTGCGCCTGCACATGGAAGATGCCCTTTGGGAGCACGCACGGACCCACAGGCACGTGTCCGGGGGGCAGTTTCCACTCCAAATTCTGCTAATRAGCAGAATGAAGTTGCTCACAAAGCAGCAACCTCGTGCCGTGGCAGCAATGAGGGAGCCCAATGTCAGGGCTGAAAAGCTTGGACCAAGCGCGAGCCGTGCTGGAGACCTGCAGGGACGGGGGTGCAGGTCATACAGCCTGGTGCCGATGGATTCTGTGGCATCTCTGGACACCGTTTGTCCTTCAAGATCTTTAGCAGTCATGTCGGCTTGCTAACGAATAAATCCCACTGCAGGAAAAAGAAGGGACTTGCTTACCTGTATTTCTTAAAGGAGAGACCCATGTGCTGCTTCATCTGTTGGAGACCATGGTAGTCGGTGTAAATCAGGTCGAAAGGCAAAGGAATCGTCAAGGGACAGTTCCCCCGTCCTGGAGGCACCCCTAGATTGCTGGCAAGAACCAGGAAGAACTGGTGAGATCCTAGACACCATAAAAGCCCTTTCACCAACCCAGCAGGACAAACAGCATTGGACATCCCTGCCGCATCCCTGGCAGGGGAGCACCCAGGTCCAGAGGCATCATTGATCCCAAACACATCAGTAAAACACTACCAAAACCAAACGGGACCTGCTGGAAGCTCTGCACCCTCGATCCAGGTCTTGCAACCACCTCAGCAGCTCTTCACCATCCCACRACTGGCAGGCACAAGCACGGTCCCACAGATCTTCCCATCACCAGTCCCTGAATTCCCTTCCATCCTCCCATCCTTGCAGCTACAGATGGTTTGCTAGGACCCTAGGACCCCTCCTCCTCCTCCTACATGGCTGCTGTGCAAAATTCACTCGTGTCTCCAATATCTCGCACCGCGGCTGGGGCCGTTGCGGAGCGTCGGGGCAGGCTGGCCCCAGGGCTCGCAGCATCCCGCGCTSGCGTTAGCAGTTCCTTACAGCAACCCTCCCGGTGGGCTCTTCCCCCGAGCGGTGCACAAAACGCCATGGAAATCCAGAGGATCTGGATGGACTGCAAGCTCTCTGCCAGGACGTCAGCTACCCTGCCGCCAGGGCAGGATGTGATTAATCTGCCGGGATACGAAGCTGCTA
Organism: Eudromia elegans; assembly: GCA_003342815.1. NCBI lineage: Eukaryota > Metazoa > Chordata > Aves > Tinamiformes > Tinamidae > Eudromia > Eudromia elegans. The sequence goes on along the minus strand of PTEX01000239.1, from coordinate 505,366 downwards.
AACCCGCGGCACGCCTTGCTCCGCTTCCTATTACCTCTGCGAGCCCACGAGGCCGCCTTTCCAAAGCTCCTCCAGTCAGGGCATCACCGCTGTCAGCCTGACAGCCCATCTGCCYGTCTGCACTGTTTCCTCTTCCTCAGAAAAACCTACGACACCTTCCAAATTAAGCAGGTGTCTTAGGAATCCTTGTTACATGTACCTGATTTCTGAGCGCGCGTTCACTCAGGAATATAAATGATCCATCCCTCAGTATCAGTGTTCTTGCAATTTTTCCTCTTAGACACTGCAATTTCTCCTCCCATTTTACCACCCAGCTCCCCACAACAACTGACAGCGACATCCTCACAGAAAGCCAAGATGTTGGGTTCATTTGGTCCCCCTGGGCTTTGCCCCACTCCCTCTGGACAATATCCCCATGGTTTTCTTAGCTCTGAAGATTTTATCTTTTATTTTGCAAGTCTGAGTACAGCACAGCAGAACTTCTCCCCCAGCCCCTGTCTGCTAAGATGCAGATTTTCTCACATATCATTCTTTTTCCATTTTCTTCTGGGCTCTTCACTTATCCCTAACATCTATTTGGAGATGGGGATTTATCCCATACTTCAGTACTATAGGTACTTTTCCTTTTCTCAGCAATACAAGATCAGTTGGTTTCTGAGTTTCCACGTTCTTGAAGCCTTACACTAGGCAACTTTGCTCACGGCCCCTCTCCGTTTCCCTACATTAGCCCCTGTGAATTTGGGACTCCCCTTTACAGCTCTACTGGGATTTCAGCCTGCCATTCAGTGGAACAGTGGATCTGCAGTCACAGGTCCTTTCTCTGCGGAGCATTTCCAAAAGGTCCTCACCCCTCACCCAGACCCCTGACTATGTCCCAGAGAGGACATCAACAGCTCTTCTACCTGAGCAGCAGCCCAGTCACGTAAGCCATTGCAAGACGCATTTGTTTTCCAATCTCTCCCTGGTCTTCTCTTGTCCCTCATAAGGTGACAAAGACATTCTGGAGGTGACCAGTATTAGTTGGCCCTTTTAGACATAATACAGAGCTCTTGGTCTGCTCCTGGCCGTAGCTCCCTCTCCTTCTGCAGCGACTTGCAGATCCTTGAGTGCTGGGCACTAAGACTGCAGTTGGCCTGGTGCACAGGAGAAGATCCTTCCTCTTCTTCCAGCCTTATCCCAACCTGACAGCCAGGCAGACCAGTGAAGGGCCATCCTGAAGTCATGGACACGACCATGCCAAACAACTGCTGAGAGCGAATAAAAGTGGAACCATATAACTCACCCCTGCCAGGAAAAACACAGATTTTCAATTTAAGGCAAGGAGCAGCATTTGCAGCTGCTTCATTGCTCTTGTCACAAAGAATATACACATCAGCTCAGGGCAGATCAGGCAGGGTCAGCCGCAGGCGAAACCAGCTGCAGTTTTATCACTTTTATGGGCAATTTTACACAAAGCGGTTGATTAGGAAGATGACAAGAACAGAACAGTTCTCACCTCCAGGAGCCACCACAGTAAGATAAACAGAGGAATAAGAACTCCCAACCCTCCCTGGGAATCCAAAGTGGTTGATCTGCAGGGATATGTCCCCACAGCACCAAAGAGGAGATGATGCCTTCTGCTTTAGTGGTGGCCTTGGAGGCTCCTCCTCACGTTCTTGACATGCCAGCGGGTAGGACATGGTCACAAGGGGATGCAGGTTCAAAGCTCAGCTCTGCCTTGCTCTTGTTGCACGACCAGGCAAATCGCTGCCGTTCCTCCTTGGTCGTGYCCGACTAACGCAGAGCCCTTGGCTGCACTCAGATGAGTGAATACAACAGGGCCTTGATGTCTTCTAAACGCAGCTAGCAAGCAGCAGCCCCCAGCATCACCCAAAAACTCTGTGCTCCAGAAATACGGTGCTACCTCAGAGCATCACAGTTTTATAACAATGCAGGATGTTGAAAAATAAGCCAGGGCCTGGGGAACCGCTGCTCCGAGCTGTGGTGCAGCAGGCRGCTCCGGGCATCACGAGTTCATTGCCACGCTCTGCCGCGCGTCCTCTCCGCTGCCATTCGGTACGTGCCAGACCGACTCAGCCCCAGCACCCAACTTGCAAGGAATCAATTACAGGAATAAATCTAAAGGTAACACTGGAGCCTTTGAAGCAGCGCGTCCCTCAGTATATATCCCCTCCACCCTTCCTAAACACTCTATTAACTACCGATTTTAATATTCTAATCATGTAAATCCTGATGGCACCTTCTAGGTGGGGGGATTTTTTCCCATTCCTCCTTATTTAAACATTCTTATTCAAGCTTTCATCATATGCCGGTTAAGTCAACTAATTTTCTACTAAACCCAATTTCACTCATGGCTGGAGTGAAATTTCCCTGATTTTCTCTCGTGCCATGTACTATTAATGGCGCTTGAAATTATGCAAATAAAATTGATGAGCGCAAGTGCCTTTTTTGCAGCGAGCTCAGCCAAGAGATTTGTTTTGAACAACAGTTGATCCCAGCATCAGCTCTGCAAAGAAAACACCCCAGCCACCTTCGGCTCGGAGCCGAGCGGAGCCCGGGGACCGGCTCGTGCCGCACGCAGGAGCCCTGGCGAGCGCCCCGGTTCCATCCCGACGGCCGAGACGGATCGACGACGTTGCTGAAACTTGGCTCGTGCTCGCGAGGCGGCGGCCGCGGCGGCGCTGGCTGCCGTTCCCCGCTCCAAGGAGCCGGCTAAGAGCTGCGCTTGCCGACAGCGCCGGCCCATCTCGCCGCGCTCGGCCAGCTGCCTCCACCAGCTGCGCCCACTCCAGAATAAACCCGCAGCAGCTTCTGGTCCTCCTGTTTTCCCCTTATAGGTACTTTAATCAACCAAGGGACCCATTCGCTTTCTGAGCTTGGTGAAGGCTCTCTGCATTCAGATGACTGCAGGGTTATTGCTACATCCCGTTGACCTATTTTCAGATTAACCCAATCTTTCCTTCCAAGTTATTCCTCCCTGGGCTAGAAAAGTCCAGCATTAAACTGAGCTCATGGGAACCTGCTGACAGCCGGGGCCAATATCCCAGGTTGGATCTAATCGCGTCTCTGCCACCTGCAGTAAGGAGCAGAGTGGGAGAAGGGCACCACGGTGAGCCTGCAAAAACAGACGTCTTCCTCCTCCTCTCACCAAGAAATAAAATTAAAAAATAAAATAAAATAAAATAAAATAAAATAAAATAAAATAAAATAAAATAAAATAATAACCGTCTTGTCATGGCTGCTAATGCCATGGACAGGGACTATGCCAGCCAGGTGTGAGCAGCGTGTTCATGCAGAGAAAAACCCAGCACACAAGTGAGCACACCCAGACTGGGGGATTTTAATGGTCTTCTGCATTTTAAGAGTCTCCTCTGCAGACACATCTGCGCCCAAAGTTCCTCAGCCTGACCCAGGCACTCTGGGTGCTGGTCATGGGGGGAGCCTGCAAGATGAGCAGCCCTTCTGCACAGCTCTAGAGCCCAGCTCTCCTTCTGGCCACGTTCCTGCTGTTGCCCCGAGCACCGCAGAGCCTTGTGAGAGCCAAGCAGGCACCTTCAGACTTTCTCTGTGCCTGAAGACAGTCACGAGGAGCTGAGCAGGACACTTGCGTCTGGAGCTGGAGCAGCCCTCCGGAATCTGTCTCCATGAGTCACCATTCAGCTCCGAATTAAACATCCTTCCTCCAGAAACACAATTCAACCGCTCAGAAATTCCTGCTTATTTGTGCACCTTCCTCTTTGCAGCATATCCATGAGGTTCCCATTTCACCCTACCCAGCTCTCCATTCTGGAGCCCACTGGACCTGGAGCAGCAGAGGGGCTGGACTCCACGCTCCAGTGAAGGGCAGCAACCAGCAGCACTCTGCCCCATGCACGGCTGGAACCAGCAGCTCCTCCTGCTCCGAGGCTGGGCAAATATTGAAGCACCTTCCTTTGGGCTGGTCCTGCGGTCGGCAGAAGCTGCACGTGCCCCAGCTGTGCTGAGCTGCTCCATAACACCTGGAGCCTCTTGGAAGAAAGGGATATTTTTAGCCAAATCTTCATCAGGTGCAAGGTGAGCTAAGCGGATTTCCACCAGCTGACATCCTGGACCTCCTCGCCTTAGATATTTCCAGGAGAAACGTGTCCTGATTAAATACGGAACAGAGAAAACGGTTGCACGGACGGTGGTCTGCTGCCCACAGCACGTCAGGAACCACGCTGTCAACTGCAGAGTAAAAGCCGGAGCCTGGGGATCTGGGCTCTGCTTTTCCCATGAACAGATGCAAGACAAAGATGGCTTTTATCCGCCAGAAAATAATTAGAAACGCCTTCATGTGGACATCACGTTTCTGTTTGAACAACCCTTTGTGTAGTCCATGGACGCCACGGCGGCTGCAGAACACACAGGAAAAGAGCAGCTATAATTAAGTATGTGTCAGAGCCGCGACGGGAGCCCCAGCAGCAGCGGTGTTTGCCAGGAAGCTCCGGCGTCTCTTCTCCTCCGGAGCTGCTCCGTGTCAGTGTGTGTCCCACCACGGAGCCGGCTCCACCACGCAGCCCCCAGCTCCTGCACTGCACGATGCCCACTGCAAAAGGGCCATGTTGCAAGGGCCCAGCAGGCAAAGAGCTGCAAACAGGGGATGCAAAAGGCTGCTTAAAACCCACTGCCTTGTGCAGGGCTCGTACTGTGAGCCCTGAGCTCGACACTGAAGCATGGAAGCTCTGAGAGTGCTTTGCAGAGCCCTGATCCTGCATCCATCACCTCCCTTCCCTTTGACTCTCTCTCCTTCCTAATGAGCAGTTACTTTCAAGGGGGCAGTTTCCAAAGTCAGGGGGATCGATGCCCCAGGCAGGGCAGCAGCGTGCGGGGCTGCGCCCGCAGCCTCTCGCCTGCCTCACAAAGCCCGCGGGAGACGCGGGGTCGGGGCCGGGCCCCTCCACCAGCGCAGCTCTATTCTGTGGAGGAAGGAGGCGACGCAGAGGAAGGCTGGGTGCCCGTGTGCATCCTCTCTTCCTTCCCGCCCGCGGGCTCGCGGCGCCCGGCTGGACACGCTGTGCCAGTGCAAGTGCCTTTCAGCTCCCAAGCAGCGGCAGGGAGCTCCGGCGAGAAGCCAGCCCGCGCATCCAAAGCCAGCGGGATCCCTTCTCCCCACTTTCAAGGTTGGACTAGAAATGCTGCCTTCTCCCCCATGCACCAGGCACAGTGTTTGCAAGACAGCTGGTAACTAATAGGTTCGGCTCAAGGCCGTTGCTGCAAAGTGCAGAGGGTATTAAACTACAGCTAATAAATACTCTGCAAGGCTCTGCACTGGCCACCAGCGAAGCGAGTGTTTCACCTTTTGCCTGTCAAGATGCATCAGCAGGAAAGTAGCAAATTCACTGAGAAATGCAAAAGAGGACGACTCCCAGCAGTTGGTTCAACTGAGGGAGAAGTAGCCACCTCCGATGGGCACAGCAGCACAATTCACAGGCTTGGGAGCTCCGGAGGCGAGGAAAGATAAGCTACCTCTGTCATCTTGCTGGTAATTCAGCAGCCTCTGTGGTTCACTGGGGAGCAGAGCCTTTGAAATACAAGACAGAGGCAGCTCGGAAGCATCTACCCCGCGGGCAGGCCAGGCAGGTGGCAGAAGCGAGGGGGAGGCACGGGACGTGCGGGAGGCACAGCCGGGAGTGCGCTGCCTCTGCCGGCTCCCTGCGCCCGGGGGACGGCGTCGCCTCTCCAGCGGGGAAGGACAAGTGCTTCAAAGACCTGCAGCCCCATTTCGACCTCCTTGCGGAAAGCCAGGGCTCAGCTCAGTGCATCCCATCCTCAGACCTGCCAGGGGCCCCAGCCAGTTGACAAGCTGTAGAGCAAGACTGCGAATACTCAGAGCTCCTTATATTCACTCAAAATTAAAACTCATCCACAAAACCACCTGGGAAAGCATAGTTTAACACCCTGTGTTGTTCACTATTTGCAATTTGCCATCTGCTCCTCTCCCAGCTAGAGCGTTATCCTTCAGGGACAGATGCAATGAGACACAATTTCAGCTGACCAGAGCACGCGTCACGCTCCAGAGCCCTCAGCCCCACGTGCAGACTCCCCCTTTGCCCTTCCAACCTAGCGGGGCTCCTGTCAAGCACCCGGCATGGGGCAGAGCCTCTAACTACCAGCTTCTTGGGTCAGATACATTCTTTCCTACTGGTCTGCACAATCCCATTTGGACTCAATGATCTTGAACGTCTTTTCCAATCATAAAGATTCTGTGATTCCCAGACCCAATCCTGACCGATGCCTCTAGGTACTGCTGCACTGCGATCAATATACACACTACTAATGAACAGCTCCTAGACAACTATTGGCTGAAGTGTAGACACGCAAGCCTTTCAGTGATCCTTTGCCAATGATCAATACATGCATAAAAATCAGCTCAGAAATTTAGAGAGCCAAAAATCAAACCGGGAGAGAGGCTATTTTGTGTTCAATAATTTATGGTACCCAGCCTTCCTGCCACGAAGGCAGGAGAACTTGCAGCTTCGAGCCCTGGAAGGAGCAAGCAGGCGGCTGCCAAAGAGAAATAAAAAGTAGAATCAACACTTGGCATTTCTTGGGTAAAATATCTCCAAACCTGGAATCTTGGTTCATTATTACTAGGCTGCAACAAGCCCCAGGAGAACCCCAAGCGCCCTGCGAGAGTTGATGATGTTCAAGAGGCTTCATCCAAGAGACATTGATGCCAACATTTCTGCTCCTCCCTGTGGCATGGACCTCATTAGTTAAGTCCTTACAGAGACGCCTCCAGGGGGAGATGGACAAATTTAGTCCTGGGCTGCCGTACGTGTCTCCCACCTGGGCTGGAGGGTGTTTTCCTTCCTGTGCCCAAGAAGGAAGGAGCCTCAGGACACCAGGTCCCATCCCAGTGCGCTCCCGGGGCTCTTCCCAGTGCAGGGTGAGTGGGAATTCATTAGACTCACTATTAGCAGAGCTCGTAACTGCTCAGCGCTGTTCCGGGAAGGCTCCTGCTTCTCCGGCTTCTCCTGATCTCCTCCGCACCCCTTCCCGCCACCACGGAGCAGCCACCGCGCGGCTCGCCGTTAGAAAACGCCCTTGAGAGCCGCACAGCAGCAACGGGACCTCCCCGCCGCTCCATCCTCCTCTCACCCCGAGCACCATCCTGGCCCCAGCCCAAGCACGCCGGCCTCCCGGGGAGGCTGCCGCGTGCCACGCCAGGCCCGGGATCACTCTGAGTTAATTACTCAGGAGATAACTCCGTTCATTAATGGCCAGCGCTGCTGGGCTGCATTTTGTGCCTTGCTCTTGCCCGGATCGCTCTTCTCCCTTCCCTTCGCAGCGCGGCTCGAGGAACGTCCTCCCATCCCCAGCCTCCTGGACAGGGCCCCTCGGCGGCCGCCCTCCCCGCGCGGGCWGTTTTGGGCAGCCCCGCAGGGCAGGAAGGGAGGAAGGAAGGGGCAGAGTCTCCTCTCACACAGCTCCAGCTCCAGCAGAGCCCTGGCCCAYGACACCTGCATCCTGCACCCTGGCCTGCGGGGACCGTGCGCCGCGCGCGAGGGCCAGGCCCTGCTGGGAGCCGCTCGGCGCAGGGCACCCACCTCTGCAGCTCCTTGAGGGACACAGTGACGCGCAGCTCGTGGCCCAGGAGGAAGAGGGCGGCGAGGATGTCGGCCCACTGCACCATCTCCCCCAGCGGGCCGCCCTTGAGCACCCGCGGGCTGAACACGTCCCCCGACTCCTCTGTCAGGAAGCCGATGTGGATGAGGATCTGCGGGGACAAGGGGCGGTGGTGAGGCACRGACCACGGGCACGAAGAGACACGGGCACGAGGAGCGCCCCGATGCCCTCCCCGCTCCTTTTGCAGCCCTTAACCCCGGAGGCGCGAGGACAAGCAGCCAAGTCTCAGCAGCCAACACTCCCAGCTCAGTGGCCACCAACCCACCGCCCGCAGGCGCCACGTTCTCCCACACACGGACAGGGCCGTTCCTGCTCTGCCCGCAGACTGAACCCGCCAGGCCCACGAGCACCCTGCACCACGCTCCCTCCCGCGGCGCCCCTGCCCCGTGCACGGTCCCTACGCCAGCCCCTTGTACGTGTTTCTGGTGCCGCTGCCGGCCCTTCAGCTTCTGCTCGAGGCGCGGGGCTGCCCGCAGCCACTGCTGGGCCAGGTGCCGGATCCTCTTCTTCATGAAGATGAGCGACTCCTTGCCCGTGCCCACCAGCTCCAGGAGGGGCCGGAGGTCGCTCCGAAAAGCTGCCTAGGGAAGCGAGCGGCCTTGTTGTCCCGGCAGAGGGGCCGCGGCCGCAAGAGGAGCCTGGGCACTGCCGAGCACCCAGCTTTGCTGTCCCTGGAGCCCCGGGCGAGGAGGGCACCGGAGCCGCCGCGGACCCGCTGCTGCCTGCTGTGAGGCTCCCTTTGGAAAACCCAGACAGGAGAGCAGGCAGGAGAGGAGGGAACTGTGGGGCTGTTTCACCTTCCCTACCGTCTGTTCTCTCAGATGCCCAGGTGATGGGCACAGAAAACCCCGGGCACGGGGCCCTGCCACGCTCCCCGGGCCACTGCCAAACCCAGAGCTCCCCCCTTAACGCAGCAGAGTGACAGGGCCCTGCTGCACGCGATGCCTCTGCTGGAGTCCCCGACGTGAGGGACAACTCATGTGCCACCTTCGGCCCCATCCCGGAGCCCACTGGCTTTGGGGCACTTGTCCCACTGGCTTTAGACCCTCCAAACCCATGTCACGCCGGGCAGGACCCGAGCACCCGCGGCCTTACCTGGCCCCGGGGCAGCGGCATGGGCGAAGGCAACGCCGCCGTCTGGTTTCTCCAGGGCAGGGGAGGACAGAACCACTCGACCTCGCTGAGGTAGATGAGGAAGGAGCACTCTGTGCCATCCACACCAAAGAATGCGTAGCAGGGGTCAGAGGTCCACCTGGCCCTCATCCACTGCAAGGGAGGCAAAGCGACCCGTCAGGCTCCCGTTCCCAGTGGGATGCTCCGGATGCCGTCACGGGAAACCTTCTCTTTAGCTTGGCCAAGAAAGGAGCCAATCTGCTGCTTTCACAGCCCTGGGCACAACGGGGCTCCCTGGGATGATTTCCCTGGAGGAGAAGAGCCAGCGACCGCATCACCAATCTATCATTCCCTGGAAGGGCTTTCGGCGGCCTCTAATTCAACTACAAAAACAAATCTACTTGGGAGACAGGTTGCTGTGCCCAATATGTAAAACRCACCAATCACCCAGACAGGAGATCGAATTACAGCCTTCCACGATTAAATTACCCTCCAAATTTACTCGGATCCTGGAAAGAAAGGATGCCTGGTGCTAAGGGGAGGCGAAAACACAACCTCGGGTTGCTTTCTAATACACCTTTCAGTATCTTTTCAGAGAGATTCAGCCCTACGGAAACCTAAGTCGAGTTTGATGCCAGATGCTGGGAGGGGAGATGGTTTTAATTAGTGCATATAAATACACTCAGACAAAGCAAACGTGCCCCAGAGCAAGCACCGGGCTGCTCTCAGGCGCGAAGGTAGGCGGGCAGGACGAGGTCCTTGTCACCCGCACAAGCTGCTCTTCCGYGCACAGCGGACACTGCTCCCTGGGGTCTCCTGGAGCTGCTGCCACTGCAGATTCCTCTGCCCGTCTCCCAGAGGAATCGGCCCGTGACGAGATGGGCAACCACCCCAACTCACCTCCACCTTGCCAGCGCAGTCAGGGTACTTGGGGTCCCGGGGCACCTCGCACTGGTCTCTCCTGCTGTCCATCACTGCAGAAAGAGAAGTTGGGCAGAAGAGGGCAGGGCTGATGGTCCCCGCACGCGGCCAGCTCTGCTCCCCCAGGCTCCCCCATGGCAGCATCCACCCTGGGCACCGCGCCCGAGCGAGCCCCACAGCCCTGTCCCACGGGCCTACACACCCACACAGATCTGTTTACGTATTATTGCTGCTCTCAGCCTAAACTTCTGGAGCTGCTCTAGGAAACCCAAACTGCAGCAGTTTGGGGATCACGCTGCTCTCCAGCACTGCCAGGAACAGAAAAGAAGGTCTCCCAGACCCGGAGCTGAGCCCCCGAGTTCCAGATCCAATCCGCCAAGTCTTTCTATCCCAGGTGATGGCACGAGTCCTCATCCCAAGGCAGGAAGGTGAGTAGGTCACCCACCACGGGAGGACTGGYTCAAGAGAGTGTTGTGTTTAGTTTCACAGGTCTTATTCCTCTGCACATTGATTCCCCAAGCCCTCCATCTGCCCTGGCCAAGTAAGGTAGCATTTTAAGGAGGAAGTTATGGGGGCCAGCAACCACATAGTGTGGTATCTTCTTCAGCCTCCTCTTCCAGCCCTCCTGGCTGTCATGGCAAGCTGTCCCAGATGCCTCCAAGATGGGCTCAGCCCAAACTCAGGGCCTCCTCTCGCTTGAAGAGACGTTTCCACCAGGAGCTGTGACTAACTACAGATGGTGAATGTGTCCTATATTGGCATGGGAGATAACTTCCAGCCACTGCTCCCTCAGCCCAAGTGTAGGCAGATATCTGTTACCAGAGTCGAAGACTGAACGCACAAAAATGGGTCAGGGGCATGACAAGAGGATCCATTTGCTTCAACATGGTGCTGCCAATCACACAAGCATTTACATGGTTAACATTAAGAATACTCTCTTCTGCTCCTTTGTGCTGGGAAATGAGTCTCCATAATAGAAGTGGACATTAAATATTGATATCAGGAAAGGAATCTACTTCCTAGCCCAGATTTCCCCCATAGCAAAGGGACAGAAAGTCTCTCTGGAACATTATCTGTAGCCAGAGGAAGAAAAACTATCAAGGAGCTAAATATTTCATACCCCAGAGGCTGTCTGAGTGCACACTGAGGAAATCAGTCATAAAATGCTCTTGTAGCTGCTGTGCCGATCTCAGATATTTTACCTTTATACATTTATGGTTTCCAAGACTGGTTTGTTCCAGTGAAGTAACAGCTCCAAGGACAAGAGAAGACAACACACCGAGAGCCCAGCAATTGGAAACGGGAAACATCTTGAGAAATCATCAGCCCATCCCTCTCCTTGGTGGGAGGACTGGTGAGGTACCCATTGGGAAACTGAACGTAGGAAGCAATGGACTTGCCCAAGGCCATCTCATGAGAAAGCTTTGTTATTGGCCAGGTGATATCATGGCCAGAGCAGTATCCGCTGAACAACAGACATATGCAAACCATCTCAAGTAAAGTACAACCTTATCCAAAAAACACATCTACTCCCCAACGAAGCATGACACCAGCTTGTGGATCAACATTCCCAAACTACCGACTGGCAGAAACAAGGAAGCTCCACCAGGACCAGGTCCTCTCTTTATTTCTTCATCATTTTAGTTCTTTCTCAACAGGCAAAACAAGCTTTGGGCCCACTTCACAGAGTTTGATACAGGAAGTTCTAAGAGCTGTGCCGAAGAGCATGGGAGGGCCTACTTAATTTGGTAGACACGCAGGTAACCTCAGATCAACATCCTTATGCTGTGGCAGGCTTCACCAGATTCCCTATTGCAACTGCTCAACCCATACGTATTTTGGAGCACGTGGCTCTGACCAGGTGACGGGGACCTCCTTGCACACTTACTTTTTCCGTTTATGAGGCTGTTCCGGAGAATCTGATCTACTTTTATTGCAATGTCCGAGACATTYTGAGCTATAGCTTGAATTCTCTCCATCAACCCAGCTGCTGGCTGGAACCTGGAAATAAAACAAAAAGACCCTGAAAACACAATGTCTTCTTGTCGCAGCATCCGTGCTTGTTCAATACAGCCAAGAGGGCTTCCTGCGTCACACAGCAATCTTTCTTTCCTTACAAGCTGTCGGCAGGTAAAGCTTAGCCCCAGGATGTAAAGCAGAAATGCATCTTCCAATATGGATCAAGCAAAGATCTCACTGGCTTTAAAGAGTTTTGACTAAAACTACATAATCAATTCTCTGCCATTTTGTGCCGTGCGCTGATGAACACAGACACATCTGCATGTTTTGTATGGGAAAAGGGAACGTGCTGGCAGATTTGTTTTATTTCAGGAATGCCTGAAGACATTTTACCGAGATTATTGATCTCATAGCACATGTAGGAAACCATGGAAGAGGAGAGGGGGAGGAATAAGAACCAAAAAAATTTAGGGAAAGAAAGATGAAGAATGGGACRAGGAAGCTCATAGGCCTGAGCAGTGACAGACAAGCCTAACCCAAGGGACATGAGGATGGGCTGACCCCGTCTGGTCAATCCCTAAGGGTTTAGGCCAGCAGATTTCCACGTCCAGCAGTGACTCAGAGGCAGCCGGGGCGCTGAGGGCGCAGGGTGGCCGCGCCGCGTCATGCGCACGCGCCTCCTTGCTCGGCAGTCTGGCACTGCCGGCTGACACTCAGCGTGCGAACACGCTGGCCCGCACAGGAGACGACCTGCTCGCCTCCGTGAGGAGGGACAGTGACGGCTGCACTTCCCACACAACCGTGGAGTCGTCGCTGTCTCGTCTGCCCCACAGAACGCAAGACAGGCTGGAGTTGGGATACAGGGAGCTTCACACCGCCCTCTCCAACCGGGCTCACAGCTTGGTTATTACTGTAAACAAGTTCCCTCTCTGCAGTGTCTGGGTCATAAGCGTTTTCTCCAGCTGTGGCGACTGTTAAAATATACAGAAGTGTCAAAAGAAGTGAGCAAACCCCCACGGGCTACCTTGAACACTCCTGGCACCAAAATAATTGCTCCTTTCAGGCCCTTCCCACTGAAGCGGATGTTTGTTCTCTGGCAGATCAGCAAACCCAAAGGCAGGGATTTAAAAGCTCCTCTGTCCTCAAGGCTAAAAAACCCCGAGTTTTATGAACCGATTCTGCTTCGGCTGCTGATTTAAAGCCTGTTCTGTAGCAGAAAGCATCTCASATTTTTCCTTCTGACATGGTTTATGACTGCCAATACCAAACCTTCATATCTCCACAGGGGACCACATATCCTGGGCTTTTAAGAAATAATAATTAAATGTAGAGGACACCATTGCCCCCAAGTAGCTTTCAACCTTTTACAGAGAATAAACCCCAAGTTACCTGCTGTTTACTGCTGGAACTGGGAGGCTTCGTAAGATATGGGGACAAAAAACTCCTGTGATGAGGTCTGATTGTAGCACGGCCACAAGGAGATAAAATGCTCCTGTTCTGAGGGTTGGTGTCTCAAAACTCCAGGTTTCGTTTGCAACCCTTTTTTCCCCCATAAGAAAGCAGCAGTCAGACCATGCAGGTGATGCCCAYGCACTCAGAAAATCACGAAGAGTCAGGACGGACAGTTTTGTAAGAAACACCCCAAGAATTCACTGAATTTACACTTAACAGCCTAACTGCCAGCAAGAGAGGGACAGCGCACAGTGGAGACGGTCCTCTGCTTCTTTTACCACTCCTGCCGTGGAGATGACGCGGGATGTGGCTGYGACATCCCTGCTCCACCTTCCAAGGCTTCCGGATCCGCCCGTGACTCAACATTGCCCGGCCAGGTCTGAGCCAGCCCTAGCAGCCAGGCAACTGCCCCGAAGCCAAAGGCTACTCAGGCCCCACTTGGCCTCCGATGGCTTTTGGGGCAAGCTCAGCTAGGGCTGGCAACGCAGGCGTTATCGAGACGGGCACCTGCAGTCGTATCACCAGGCACCAGCGTGCGGCTCGAGCACACTTTGTTTATGACATTAAAGACATGACAGGGAGGTTAAGCAAAAGCTACCAAAACTATCATTARAATCATCTGCCATCTGAGCAGAGGACAGGAAAAGAAGATATTTACAGCAAAACCTCAAACGGAGAAAGGTTTTCTGCAGCTCATCACAATCCAATGCCCTATCCTTAGTAACCGGAGATGCAGGGAAGGACAAGCTAAGTGGCTTATTACAGCAAATGACAGCTAAGCAAAATGGAAATATTTCGGTACCCTTCCTCGTTACCCAAAAATGGGAATGAGATCGTCAACCATGGACCCAGTACAAAAATGAGCCCGCGCAGGGGATCAGAGCAAAGCTGCAGCTTCACTAAACCCCGCTCAYGGCGAGGGCAGTGCAGCAGGTCAACGCCGGCACCCTCTGCACACCGCGCGGGCAGAAAAGCTCCATCCCGGCCTCGCTGCACACCAGCAGCACCCGAGGAGGAGCTCACCTCCAGCACGGGCATCGGCAGCYCGCTCCAGGCCCTCGCTGCTGCTGTTTGATTTCTGATTTTTCTACCATGACACCATAAATGCACCAAAACAGGCTGGGGCTGAGCCAGCTACTGAAACTAGAGCAAATTGCTACAGGTTTCCCAGAACAAATTTTTCCCCGGGAGGGTGGAGCGCAAGTCGAGAGCCTGTGGGTGAGGA
>PTEX01000239.1:466608-488961 GCA_003342815.1 Eudromia elegans | reverse complement strand
CTGGTGAGGCCGCACCTCGAGTACTGTGTGCAGTTCTGGGCTCCCCAGTGCAGGAGGGACGTGGAGCTGCTAGAGAGAGTCCAGCGCAGGGCCACAAAGATGATTAGGGGTCTGGAACATCTGCCCTATGAGGAAAGGCTGAGAGAGCTGGGCCTGTTCAGCCTGGAGAAGACTGAGAGGAGACCTGATTAATGTATATAAATATCTCAAGACAGGGAGTGAGGAGGAGGGGGCTGGCCTCTTCTCAGTGGTGGCCAGTGATAGGACTAGGGGAAATGGCCACAAATTGAGGCACCAAAGGTTCCACAGGAACTTGAGGAAGAATTTCTTAACAGTGAGGGTGACAGAGCCCTGGAACAGGCTGCCCAGAGAGGTGGTGGAGTCTCCTTCTCTGGAGATCTTCCAAACCCGCCTGGACACCACCCTGTGCCACATGCTCTAGGAGACCCTGTGTGTGCAGGGGGGTTGGACTAGATGACCTCTACAGGTCCCTTCCAACCCTAGCCATTCTATGATTCTATGATTCTATGACCTCAAAACCATTTACTACAGCAAATACAGTGCTTTTACTTCTAACCATCAATATTGATTCCATCTTTATTATTTTCAGATTTATATTTCCCCATGATGATTAAGATTCAGATCACAGTGCAGCTTATAATGCACCATATACTGTATTCATCTAGTTTCAAAAACGGCTATTAAGATATATCTTTCCCCACTGGCAGATCATTTGGCACATAATATAGCTGGAGGTTGAGTTTTCTTTTACTTTTTTTTCCTGTGTTAATTTGGTTCCCTTCACTTTGTCTCGCGTCCCCAGCCCTGCAGCAGCAGCTCGGATCTAGCCTGTTTATCCCTTTACAAGGCACTGTATTTTTATTGCCTTTTAGAAAAGGGGCATTATGAAAAGATGAATCTTTTTCTATTTGTGTGTTGTCTTCATAATACAAGCCCTAAACATATTTGCTTGCTCATCCTATATTTCTTGCTATTAACTGCTGAAAACCGTGACTTGGGAGAGAGCGATACAGCTGGAGAAGAGCAGATGTTTTGCAGATAACGCATCACAAACGCACCGCTCGCACCGGGCCGCTTCCCAGGCGAGCTCCGCTTTCCTGCAGCGAGGCCTGTGCTGCCGTTCGCCGTTCTACAGGTTTCCGTGTCGCACGGCAGGAYGACGAGCAGGCACCGCCGTGGAGGTGCCCTGGCTCGCTGTGCTCCGGAGCCGCAGAACCAGCATCCCGGGTGATGGTACCAGATGGAAAGAGCTGGTCCCATCCCGCAGGTGCTGCCAGGCCAGGGGCGGGTTGCCCAYGCCAGGGACACAGGGCTCTGCCAGCCCTGCTGAGTCGCTATCCTGAAGCAGGAGGGTGAGGGGCAGACACTGGGTCTGGGGGGTACCAGAAGGTGGGAACTGAAAAAGGCCACAGGGAGCTCTGGAGAGATGGGGCGATTCAGAGCGTTGCTTCTCGGGCAGAAAAGAACCAGGGTGGAGAGCCAGGGTGGATGTCACCAAGGCAAAACTCCCCGGGATCCCCATCCTCCTGCCTGCCCCRTTGCCCCCTCCAGGCTCGCACACACAGCCGCATCCTCACACCCCAGCCCCGAGGAGACGTGGGGCCGCAGAGCACAAGGGCAGGGAAAGAAGCCCTGGGGCCCTCGGGGGCTGCAGTCAGCACTCCAAAACCCAGGGTACAGCCCCCTCCCCCGGGACGACCCCAGGGCTGGGGGCAGAGCAGCGGGCTGGGGGGCACCCCATTCCTGAGGAGCAGCTGCACATTTTGCGTTCACTTGACCCTGAGGCTCCGGGGGCAGGACCCGCTCCCTGCTCGGCTGTGTCTGCCCAGCACGGACTCCGTYGCAGCGTCTGCTCCCTCCAGGCCTCAGCTTCCCGGTACTAAAACACAGGTAACAACGCTCCATCTCTGCAACTTCCATCAGCCCCACGCTGGAAAAGGCGCTCTCAACCAGCAAGTGCTTTTATGCTCCACAGGCAGCTCCAGCCAATTTCATATAACAAATATCACAAAATGGTCTCTGCTTCAAATATAATTTCTGGTATTTCTGTATTCTGCAATCTTTCCTATTATATCTCAGTGCTGAGACAAACAGCTCAATCTCTTCCCCATGAATATTTGAATAAAGACCTGACTTTGCTCCAGCAGTGGCTGCACTCATGCTGAATTCATATTGGGCAAAGATCCCAGAAAACGCATCTAAGGACGGGTGCCTTCCCTGGAAACTCATTTCAAGCAAATATTGGGTGATGCACAGACAGAGCCATTCCCAAGCTCCTCCAAAGCTAGGAGTTACTTCCAGCAAATTAGGGGAAGGAAACGACAACCCGTGACCAAGCCAAGCTGTCCAAGTGACAGATCGTATCATAAATACCGGGGCGTTTTACTCAAGTAGTTCAATTTTAATTTCAATTTACATTGGGCAAAGTTTCTCACGCAAAGTGTATTTACAGCATCAAACCCTTAGCCAGCAGAAAGTCAGCGGCTGCAGGAAAACTCTGCCATTTCAGCAAGCTGGCAATAAATTCTGAGGAAAAATAAGATCTCTTCAGGAAAGTATTGACCGATTTTCCAATACAAGCCAAAATTCCAATCCAAGTTCATTACAGACCCATAACAAATGGCTCACACGCACCCAGCACAGCAAACGATTTGCCAACAATGCATAATATGGTTAATTAAAATATTTTACAAATGCTATAAACTCCTCAGAGCTCCTCTGGAGCTGAGTATGAAGCTGCAGGTAAAGACCAGCCCGAGCCTCCGACCTGCCGCGACTGGCAGAGCAGAAGAGGAACTCGAGACCAGGCACCCGCCAACCTGCTCTGTGGGAAGAGGAAGGGCCGTAGACCTGAGGGCTACAGGAGTCGCTTTGGTGTTAATTTTTCCCTTAATCTGTGCATAAATGAGCTATTTGTTTCCCTTGGTCAGGTCTCCTGATTCCCATGGTCTGCAGGAAACACAGYGCCGATGTCCCCGATGGATGCGCTGCTCCCCTTGCCAAGAGGGCTTTCCCTCCACCAGCCTCTTGCCCCCACGCCACGGCTCCCAGAGCGGCTTCGGACACAGGGACGCTCCTTGCGCCGCYGCTCGGAGCCGGGGCAGACGTTTCGGCGCAGCCCGTTCGCGTCGCCGCTTGCGCTTCYGTAGCGCAGAAGTCACCGCAGGCAGAGCACGGTGGCGGCTCCTCCGCGGGAGCTGCCAGAGCAGGTGCCGAGGACGCTTCAGGAAGCACATGGGGTTTGCAGAGCAGCTCCTGGGGGCAGTGGAAGCCCTTGGATCTCCCCTGGGAGACGAGGGAAGCGGAGCAGCGCTTTGCAGAACCAAGAGCCGCCCGCGCGGGTGGGAGCTCAGACGGCTGCACCCGCGGCGGGGCAGGGAGAGCGGCGCAGACGGCAGCCGCGTGCGCCAGAAACACTGCAGGGAAATAAATCCCTCGGGAATCTCCCCACTTTGGCTGCACCCCACTCCGCAGACAGCCGCAAGGCACTCCCTGGGCTCCGAGGGGCAGCRAGGGAGCGAAGCTGGCGGGAGCTCCGTGCACTGAACCCAGGACAGCGGCCTGAGCTCCCCAAGCAGATGTCGCAGGGCAAAACCCACTGRCCGAGCAGGCCCAGAGCCCCAGGGTGGCGGGCAGTGACCAGCCCCACGGCTCCCGCCAGGGCAGCCGGTGTCACAAACCCCACGGAAACGCTGCTTCCAGCCTGAGGGGTCACGGCTGCTTCCACACCCACCCCTCGGTCTGAGGCACAGAAACTACCCTACCCTGAAACCACTGGGTCTGTCTGCACAAGAAAGGCCAAGACAACCACCAAGGGCAAGCAAGTGCCTTCCAGACACCGACACTAATGGCCATTGCCACCGCGCCCCGGGGCTGCTGCTGCTCTGCTTGCACCTGCGCATCCCACATAGCCCCAGCAGGCCAAAACTCTTCCATTACAGAGAGGTAAAAGCTGTTTTAGAACAGTTAAAATTACAGCTCTTGAAAGGCACGAAGAGAGGAGAGGAACAGAAGCCATAAGGGAAACACAGAGACCTCGCAGCATCGAGAGCTGACTGAGTGCTGCAGCCCATGGGGACCATCACACACCACGTGGCAGCCGCCCCTGCTGCCACCAACCGTCCCGCACGTCCCCTGCGCTCCGCCGAGCACAGCCCCAAAGCGGGTTTTGGCATTGCAACACTTGTCTCAAATGCTGCCCCTCTTATAAAAGAAACCTCTGCCCTTCTGAGTCACAGTGGTTTCAACTCCAGCTTTCACAGGCCTCGAAGCGTCAACAAAATTAGTCTCTGCAAACGCTCACAGCCTCACTGAGCAAAGGGAAACACCTCTGCAGTAAACCAGCACTTGGGATTTGAGGGCCTGGGGACATTGCTCACGGCGGCAGCGCGAGGGATACGGGATTCACAGCCCGGGGAGCCAGGAGCTCTGGGCCAGAACCGCCGGCATTTTGGGACCAGCAAACTCGCTCGTGCTTCGCTTGAAGCTCCGCTCGACTCCGAGGTCCAACGGAGCAGCCCTGGATTTCAAACAGGTCAAGGGCTGCTCTGCTTGGTCTCTGCATCTTGGAGGAGGAGGATGTGGAAGAAGGGAGAGGAAGGTGGGGAGAGGAGCCGGTGCTCAGTGCCTGGCAGGACTGCACGAGAGCCACGTTCGACTCCTCCTACAACCTGCTCCAAGAGCTTCGGCAAAGGTTTCTTTTCTTTTCTTTGAGCTCTCAAACACTGGCAGAGTGTGTGCGATCGCCTTCAAAGCCACCACGCTAACTTAACCAGGGCATCGCCCCAAAGGAGCCCACAGCAGCGCCCAATGGGAACGGGTCCAAGCCCGGACACAAATATCCACGCAATTCCTCCACGCTGTAGGGATGCGGTGGTCCAGGAGGGAGTAAAACCCGTCCATTCTCACCCCTGGCTCTACTCCAACAAAGATGCTCTCGTCCCCTGCAAAACCCGCGGCCATATTGGGGGTTTGGGCTGGACGTGCTCCGCCAGCACCGGCCCAGGGCCGCCGCGCGTCCCACTGACCTGTCCGGAGGGAAGCGCCCGCCGTCCCCCTTGTGCAGRTCGCTGCTGTTCTCCAGCCTGGCCAGGACGTCCATCCTCTTCACCAGCAACTCCAGCATGTCGCTCATCTTGCGCAGCACCCCGCGGGACTCCAGCGCTCCCGTCACTGCGGGGGAGAGCAAGCGAGACACGGTGACAGCCTGGGGACGATGGCAGAACCCCCTGCATGGCCTCAACCCCAGCCCGGCACCCCGATCCCTGCTACAACCTCCCTGCTAAGCAGCAGCCATCCCGAGTTCACCCTCCAATCCAAACCTGCCCCTCCAGGCGTAAAACCTCGACACATCCCCCTGATCCAGCCTGCCTGACCCAAACGCTTAGGGGGAAGCCGGCCYTCATCTTCAAGAGGAAGCAAATAGCTTTTCATTAAGTGCCTTTCTATTCTTATTTATTTTTACGCCAAGACCCACCTAGTCCAGCATCCTGTCTTTGCAGCCAGCACTCTTTAGGGGATGCTTAAGGAAAAGCATGAGAAACGGCACAAACCTGTGGTCGTGCCSAGCACACGCCCCCAGCAGCGCGGGGTCCTCCTGCCGCAGAGCAGAATTCCCACCGCAGCCCACGGGGCACGTGCCCGGCCCTAGGAGCAGCTCAGAATGCCGCTGCTTCCCAGGCCTTGCAGAGCACTGACCCGCCCAAGGCAACGCTCAGAGGAGCGAGGTCCCCGAGCGCCCGTGCTGGGACATCATAGACTCCCGGGGCATCTTTTGTCTAGGGACGGGCAGGTTGAAGTGTCCGTTTCATTGCAGTGTGGCTCATTTCACGTTCATAAGCGCTTAAATGGAGGAAATTCACCGAGTTTGCCCTTAGTTGATGCTCTGGGGGAAAAACAGTGAAAACTTAGGAGCTGGATTCGAATTGGGCCAGGAGCCTCCCCAGATCATCCGAGCAAGCTCAGGAAAGACAAAAGAGAGCACACCCGGAGCAGCTGCGAGATGGAGCGGGAAGATCCAGGGGTATTTCTGTGGAGGCATTCGCTCCAGGGCTGGCACCACAAGCGTGCCCGAGCTTGGGGACAGGCCAACGCCGTGCCCGCGCCCGAGCCCTCGGCACCCAACAGCTCCCACCCGTGGCACTGCGCTCACCCTGCGCCCCTCGGCAGGGCGGACCTGAGCAGCGGGCTGCACTGGGTGAGCTCTGGAGGCCCCGTCCAACCTCACCCATTCCGAGATTCCGTGACTTCCCCTAGGACACGTCTGCCCCTCATCCTCATCCCCACCCCACTCCTCTGGCAAGGCCCTTAAAGAGGAATTTTGAAGCCTCATCAACACCTAGTTTTCTTGTCACTGAAGAGGTTGTTTTTTATCCGCTCCTGTTGTTGTTGCTGTTCCAGAGGCTCACGGAGGATAACAAGAGCGATCTGACATTTTTGGCAATGATTATTACCTCTCTTGGAAAGCGTGCCTCATTAAAACCAGGAGCAGGCAGGGAAAGTGCTGAAGCAATGCTTTTTAAAGCAGAAAAATGCAAGAGCCGGGACTAATTTGTAAACCTGAAGCAGAGTCCCGGGCACCCGGCAAACTGCTGCTCAGCAGCCCGACGGCCGGACGGGAGCCAGAAAAGGAGGAAAAGGAAAACAGGAAACAGAGAAACGTCCCATCGCTTTTCCGTGCTGGACAGCGGTGTTTGGCAGCACCCTGCACCACTGCCGCCATGCCCAGCCCCATCACTGCCGAGGCGCTTTGCCTCCTCTTCCTCTCGCGCGAACCTCAACAGCACGGAAAACAGCCCTGCAGACAGACAGGCCCAACGCCGGGCCCGTGCGGGAGCGCCAGCGCGCCGCGTAACAGCCATGCAAGTCACCGCTTCCTCACAGGAAAAGGCAGCAAGGGAGCTGCTAATTTACAAAGAAGAAATAGTCTAATTACCCTTGATAATCAGCAATGATGGGAAAGACGACACAAGTGAAATGGCGCAGCGGATTAAYTGGAGTTTGCTAAAGTACGCTGGGTTGCTGACAGGCGTGCGGAGTGGCAGGCGCTCTGTCAAGGCAGTCACTGAACCTGACAGAGGTTTTCATAGCAGCACGATGAAATAATGATTGCAATCAATCACCCTGCGCTGCATTTCCTGAGACACGCCGGTAAACACGGCGAGGGAGGGGAATTACTTATGGTGCTTCAGACGGGCGTGCAACTAAGTAATTGGATGAAATCGGGGAAAAAAAACACGCATCCCCTAAGGGGGATGTCTGTTGGAAGAAGAAATGGTTTCCCTACAAACCAGGGGAACAGTCAGCAGCTGATCCGGCCAGATTCGGATGGGTCGAAGCCCCAGGGAATTCACTAAYGCTGCACGTGTCCTTACGATGCCCGGCCGGAGAGGCGGCACCTCCAGGTGCGCGTCCCACGCGGTGGGTTCATGTGACACCAAGCCCTGYGGGAGCCGGCCGGGCGGGAGGCCACGGCGAGGGCGAGCGCAGGGCACGGCCAGCGCGGCCTCCCGCCAGCCGCCCCGGCACAGCCAAACTCTCCGGCACACACGGAAATCCGCTCCGAGGCGCCGGGATGTTTCCTATGCCCGCCGCAAACACCAGCGGAATTGACTCCCATCGAAAGCATCGCTGGCCCTACTTTGTCTCCCTGCTTCAAAGGACAGCCCTGGGCCACCTAAACCCGCCAAAGGGCCACGGCTCTTCGAGAAGCACCTCGGGGTAGATGGGCTGCTTGCAGCAGCTCAAGGACCAGCACTGAGAGCCCTGGCTCCCTTCCCCTCGCGCTCCTCTCTTTACTTTCCCTATCGATTTGGATCCGAGTGGATTAAGCAACCCAGGAGGCAGCTACCCAAAGGCTCTGGCTAACCCTGACACATAATCCATTAAAATCACAGCCCGGAAAGCCAGCACAAGAAGCAAGAAGCAAGCCCAGGGCTGGGCCAGCAACGACCCCAGCCCTGCAAAGGGTCCCTGCTGTCCACCCGGAGCGGCTCAAGGGCCAGCTGGGTGCCAGGGGGCTCAGCACCCGACTGGGGACCCCTCGGTCCTCCCCAGCGACCCCGTCCCCACAGCAGCTGAGCGGAGCTCGGCAGGGTCAGACAGCAGCTCTGGGTCCCCGCTCCCTTTCCCACGTAAATAAGAGGCGGCAGGAAGCCGGGCAGCGCAAACAGACGTGCACCGGTGGGAATATCGCCCTGCCACTTGGTAGACGACAGGGCTCTGCCCCGCTCCCAGGGACCTGCCAAGGGCAGACCCATGTCGTGGGCACCAGGACGGGCACACCAGCGCAGAGCCATCGCTCTGCATTCGGGAGCGGCAAGAGCGGCCACTCGTCCTCTCCCCGGGCCCCACAAGGTGGCATGGGGAGCAGGAGAATCACAGCCCCACAGGAGCCACACTTCAGGGCTACGGTGCTGGGATCTATTTTTTATTCCCTTTCCCTCCCCTCTCCTCCTTGTCTCTTAAAAACAACATCCTAGCAGGGTATTTTTAGTTGTTCCTCTATTGTCAGTCAATGCTATTTTAAATTGCATTAAGTTACTCTGCAGTGCTCCAAACACTCCACGCTGCAGGGGAGGCTCTTTTGAAGCGAGAGATTAACACAGATCTGAAATCGCCTCCTAAAACCCCCGGCTCCAGGACAGGGGTGGCTGAAGGGCAGCTGGTCCCCAGCTCCGAGGATGGTGGAGACCTCCCCTTGGGAGACAGGCAGACCTGGCGGGAGCCAGAGCTCTGCAGAACTGCTTTCCTCACAGCAGCTCAAGGAAAGCCTTTTAAAAACTGCATTTCTCTCCCTTGGTGTTTCCCGGTGGAGAAAAGGGGGGGAGTTAAAAAAAAAAGAAAAGAAAACAAAAAAAAGGGCAACCCCCCCCGCCGCTATCATGTCCAGGGACGCATTTTGGTGTAAACCCCAGGCAGCATCAGCTGCCTGAAGGAGAAAAAGGGACTACAGGGCTTAAGTGGAGGAAAAAGGGTCACCGCAGCCCCGGAACCCGCCCCTGTTCTCAGACATCCCGTCTCCATCTCCTGGTGTTCACCTGCCCTGGAGGCCGTTGTGCTGCTGCAGGAGGCCCCGAAGCCCCCTCCTCCTCCTCCTCTTCCTCCTCCTCTCCCGCTGCACATCCGGCAGCAGAGCTCCCAGGCTTGTTTGCAAGCAGCCCAAAATACTGTGCTTCAGAAACAGCCAAACTCACTAATTTAGCACTGCCAAGCAATTATCATTCCTGTTTCAGCCAAAATTATCGGCCCAAGCCTCCCAGGCACCTTGACACCCTCTTTGTAGGGGGGAGCTCAGCCCTCCCCTCCTCCAAAAGGATTTGCCTCCATGGGGACAGGGGCAGAGGGCGACCTGCAGCTCTGCAGCCCCAGGCAAGAGCGTCACCTGGCTCAGCCCAAAGCAAATAGAGCCCAAGCTCCTCGTTTAGGCAGAGCAACAAATAAATCAGCGGGAGAAAACTGCTTTTATGGCGGTGCTGTGGTTCCCAGGGCGCCAGTTCTGCTTCCCGGAGCACCGGCCTGCTCCCTGCTCTGGCTTCAGGAGCAAGACGGGTAATAAAAGCATAAAGAGCCACTATCATCCTCCGTGGGCTCTTTGCTCACCGCCAGCCGATGGAAACACCTTATGACTGTTTTTATAAGCTACAGAAAAAGGGGGAAGGGAAAACAATCAATTAATTTAATCATTCTCTTCAAAAACACGGTCTCTGGCTCCCAGCAGTGCCCGTGTCGAAGAGCACTTTTCCAGGCAGGAGGCCAAGCCTCACCTGCCCCTCCTGCAGCTTTCGCCCCGCAAAGGGGCTCTCCATGCCCCCCCAGCCCTCGCAACGGGCGCATCCCGAATCGGCATCACGGGGGGAGAGCCCCGGCTCCCGCCTTGGACGTGCCGCTCCTCGGCACCCGCGCGCCCCGGGCGCCCCGAGCGGCTCCCGAGCAGGCGCCATCGCGCTGCCCCGGACCCTTCCGCGCGGTCACGCCACCAACGGCATCGGCCAGCGAAGAGGCCCCCTGTTAACTCAGCAGCAGAAGCGGCCCTGCCCGCACACGGGCCCGCTCATGGGTCTCACTCCTGCTTCCTAAGGCTGCACTGGGTCCTGCAAGACAGGCCRGTGAGCCAGGAGCTGCCCGGGGAGACCCCTGCCCACATCCGCCCCTGTTACTCCAAGACACCTCCTATGTTCATGACCACTTCCAGGACTGGCACCGCAGGGGCCGTGCATGCGGCAAAGGACGTGTCGCTGCCTCGGGACGGCTCAGGACGGCTCTGGCTGCACCGCCTGCGCTGCCAGGGAGCACCCGGGCACGGCTGACCACAGCCTACAAGGACACTGACTCCTAGCAGCCATGTGAGCCTGACCGCTCTGCGACAGCAAACGAGGACGGGATCCTACCACGCTACTGCAGGACCTGCTCCAGCCAGGACGCTGCCGGGGCAAAAGAAAAGCCCGCAGAGACGGGAGCAAGAGCAAAGGGCCCCTCGTGGCAGACCAGGGAGGTTCACGCACTTCCAGACGGCCTCTTTGCTCCTTTCCTTGGGGAGCCGTCCAAAGGGCTGAACTGATGTTAGATCCTGTCATTCCACAGTACTSCGACCCTGGAACAGTGACAATGAAGTCAACACTACGTGACGATGAAGATAACGTTGAAGGTTGCTCAGGGCAATTCCCCGTCCTCCAACACTACCATCCCTTTCTCTCGAGGGAAATAGAAACCACCGGCTCCACCTTATTCAGCTGCTCTACACAGCCCCGAGCAATCCCTCCCTCCACTCGCGCTCATCGATGGAGGAAATTGCTTTAAGCAGGTGAGACTCTAGGAACTGGAGCAAGCAACAACCACAGCGAAGGCGGAGGGAAAACAGGAGAGGAACACAGGCCTGGAGAGTAGGGCGAGCTCCTGGCCCAACAGCATTAAGCAGCATTTCCAACCCAAGCTGCCTTGGCTGCCGTCTGCTTAACCTCCCTCTCGAGCCTCATATCCCAACTTAAACCACGGCCTTTGAAAATCCCAGGGAAGGGCATTGCTAGGACTTCAGCATAGCCTGGATCCAAGGCAGGACCCCTCACGCTGCTCCACCAGCTTTTCAGAACTGATTTCCTGCCTGCACAAAGGGAAAGCCAGTGGCAGCTCAGAGGTTTTTGCAGGGAGAAGTGTTGTTTTCTGGCCACCTGCACTGCGCACAGCCTTGCCCTCCACGAAGCCTGGCTTAAGCTCCTGCTCGTGGGTTACAGAAACACCTGGGAAAGGTTCTTGGACGAGGAGGGCAGAAAGAAGAGTCTTCTCCTTCAGCAGTCAATTACAGCAAAAAAATACGTCCCGATACCAGAGACGTTGAATATTTCACCCAGCCCCAGAGGCTCTGCACCAGGCAGGCTCTGAGAGTACATCGAGCTCGKATGGGAAGCGCTTTCCATCACGCACGCACCCAGCAGAGCTTCCCTTCGGCTCCTGACTCCGTTTTCCCGGCAAGACGCARCCATTGCGTGCGGTGGATGAAGACGCAGCCACTGCGTGCAGTGAARTGCACGTGCTCCTTCCGCAACCTCTGCTGCAGCGCAGAGCAAGGGAGGAGGGTTCCCGGCAGGGGCTCTGCTCCCACCTCCTGGATTTTGCAGGAACAATCTCATGTCCCTGCAAAGGCCGTACTGCTCATGTGCATTTTCCAGCACGCTCCCTGGCCCCTCTCCGCTCCTTGTCTTTCCTGCATCCCCCATCCCCAAGCAGTAGAGGAAACACAAGTGGCCCGTTTGTGGTCACCAACAGGAAGCCATCTGGAGATGCTGCTGGGAGCTCAGTTTAGGGGAAAGAGAGGCAGGTGCCGAGGCTCTCAAGCTGAGCACCAACCAGACAGCAAGCACTTGAAAATGGGTCGAATACAGTCATGGGAACAGAGTCAGTAAACACACAACGCCAGAGCTCATCACACAGCCCAGACACCTCTCAAAGGTTTCCACAATCACGGATATCAGCAGAAAAACTGCTTTCCCAGCACACACGAGAGGAGCACCAACAAGTACAGGAAGCACTCAAAGTACTTGTGTGTAAGTACTACCAAGGTCAGTTGAGCTTGAGCCCATCTCTCAAGGCAGCTCCACACGAGAGGCAGCTACAGCAAAGGCAGCAGTCAGCGCTGGCCATTTGGGGAAGCCAGGGTTGTTCCATGTCCCCTGGGCCTTTGGCACCTTAAAGTCACGTGTGGGTTCAACAACAGCAGGATCAGGAGTGCTTCAGCTTTCAAACTAGCTACAGCAGTTGCAGGCAATATCCCGGCCCATATCTCATCCTGTTTTAACACTTAGTAATCTCTTTTTCATCAACAACCCCCTACAGCAGCCAGTTCCACAGCTGGTTGTATAGCACCACGGAAAACCAGGCTGGGGCCCAGAGCACAAAATGCCGCCGCCACCACCCAGCGCAGCGGGACTGTTGGTCGTTTCCCTCAACACGAGCTCTCGCCATTAAATTTCTACCCATTAAAGATGTTGGGTTATTTTCAAGGTCAGAATCCTGCCCCAAGACAAGTGTATGGTGGCAGTAAAGCAAAAGGAAACTCTTGGGTCTAGAGCAGTTCCCAAAGTTTCTCCTACACTCAAGATTTTATAGACTTGTCTATTTTCTTTCTTTAATCTGGAGCTTTGTTTGCAGAACAAATTCTCATGGTGGCCATTTCAAAACAAGGGGACCTTTGTCTGTGTTTACTTGACAGTAGCAAATTAGGATAAATAACTTGCATTTCAGAAGATTTTTCATTTATTGTTGGGACGCAAAGCCTCTGCAGCACCAAATCATTAGGCAGAGGCTCCATCTGAAGAACGGTTTCTGGCACACACCGAGAAACTGTTTCTGGAAAGAGCCTCCTWGCAGAGGATCTGCTTATGAAAATAAAACTAAAAGTGGGATTATCTGTTGGACTGTGGCATTATCCGTTTCTCCTTTTCATGCTTGTGCCTTGCATCTATCTTCATTTTGGCTTCAACTGGCTGCTGGCACAACATAGAGCAAAAAGCCCACAGTAAGTCTATGGGCTTTTCACCACGTGCTCCTCCCGGCCTCCTGCACCGGCCTGGGCCTCGCCTGCTCCTTCTGGGGCACGTTTGGGTGCACTGGGTCAAGAACGGAGCGCGGCTGCATGAGCAAACGCAGCCCGCGGCAGGACTGCCACGGCCTAACGCGGACACCCAGGGAGACACAGAGCAGAGCCCCTCAGGCACACCGCGCATGCGGCTCCAAACAGGCGCCGGCTGAACCGCCCTGMCGCTTAGCCACAGCTCGACGGGAGTTTTCTGACACGAGTTATTGTTATAATAATTATTTTTAAGTGGTTGGGTACTGAACTCCATCCTGCGGTCCTCTGCCGACACGTGAATCCTGCAAGCGTTCGGGCAGACACCAAGCGCCACTCGTGCAGCTCAATGCAGCAACGCACGGGGCAGCCCATCCGCAGGGCTGGACCCGGAGCACAGAGCCCTGGAGCCGGGRTCACCACCGGGACGGACCACGGGAGCAGGTCCTTGCTGGTCATGACCAAGTCCGTGCAAAACACCCGCCCTGGCAGCAGAGGATTAAGTTAATTAATGATGCTGAGCAGGGCCAGCCGGAGCAGCGCTGCTGGCAGCACACACAGAGGAGAGCAGCATGGGGACAGCCTGGCCCCCGTGCAGGCAGGACACCCACCGCCCTCGCGGGGCGCTCACCACGCACCCGGGACATGCGCCCCATGCACAGAGGAATGGACGCCCGTCAGGCTGAGACGCTCAGGAGACACCCGGGAAGCTCCAGCACGCACCCCCAGGCAGTGCTCCGAGCGGGGCCGCTTCGGGCTGCGCACAACTGCCACCACCCGCCAGGCCAGCGGCCCCGCCGAAGCGACCTGCTCCTCGAGCAGCGCTGCACGCTTAACAGGGACCACAACGGCGAGCAGTATTTCTTTGGTTTCCCTGGGATCCATAATGCATTTTAATTAAATACCAGTTTATGATTCAAACAGACCTATGGAGACTTTGCAGCGTTGTGATAAAAGGCATATCCGTGCCTGCTCCCCACGACCCTCGCTGGTTTAAACGTGCACTTGGCGTGCCTGTGCTCCGGCTCGGCATCGCTTTGGCCACGGCGGGCTCCAGAGCCCCTCCTGTACAGCACGGAGCTGCCCTGGAGCTCCGGTGAGGCTGCTCAGGGCCTCATTCCCTGGAGGGCTCCCAGGAGGGAGCTCCCACCAGCCCCTGGGCACAAGGTCCTGGTTCTCCCGGGGCACCAGGGAGGGCAGCCAGCCCGAGCCTCTGCGGAGCCTCCGATCCGGCTTTTCTGGAGGACACAAGTGACGTTTGCTTCTCCTACCCTGGGGGACCTGCAGCTGCCACCACCTCTCCAGGAGGACGCAAAGGGGTCTGCAGGGGGGTCGGCCAGTTCCCCCAGCTCCCACCCAATCCAGGGCCTGTTYGCGCCCTGGAATCTTGCTCCCCTTTCCTTGTGGTCCACACAYGATCACATACAGGCCAACCACACTGAGGGCTGAACTGCCCTGCAGAAAGTCAGGCCCCAAGCGCTGCTGTCACAGGAGAGGTTGAACCTCCACAGCCCAAATCCCACACAAGCGAGACAAAAAACGCTTCTCGTACTGTGTCTGGGTACAAAGAGCACAGCCAGAAAGAGTATTCTTCCTTTAAAAGAAGAAAAAAGGAAAAAAAGTGAGAAAGAATCCTCCACTTTCCAAAACTGAATTAGACAAAGGAACCAGAACCACAGACCTCTTCAAGCAAGAAACAGGTAACAGTCGAGCCTGCGACGGTTCGTCCGGGAGCAGGAGCTTGTTCTTGCAAATCCCATCCAACGCAGGAAAGAAAATAGATTTTATAGCAAGGCTTTTTGGGGTGAGCTTTCTGATCAAGCAGCAGTCACCTTAGCCAGAGTTACAGACCTAGGAAGCCGAAAGCTTGAAAATTTGAAGACCTGAGTCAGAGTCCTGTGGTTCTCCTCCCCCTCTGCTCTACATGTGTTTTTAAATAGCACATGATCAGCAATTACCAGAATTAACATCCAAGCCTCTCAGGCTAGGAAGGAAGCAGCAAACACCCATCTCTCCCTACCTGTGAGGGAGGCACCTCTTTAAGAGACATTTGCTGCAGGAACCAAAGCCAGGCTGACCCGCAAGCTGGAGCTCCATTGCAAGCAAGTGAATGAAGCCGCCTAACCCGGCTCAGAGCCCGGCGGCGCGGATGAGGCGGAGGGGAGAGCTGATAGGGGCTGGTGTTCCGCTCCCTGCCGAGTCCTTGCAGCGCTGACGCTGCATYTGCCGCAGGAGCGGCACGGAGGCTGCACAGAAACGCTCCCGCGCGTCAGCACGCAGCCCAGCCTGGCGAGCGGCGTGAAGAAGTGAGGGGCTCTCTCAGGTGCCCGTGAGGAGGACAGACACCGAGGAACTTCCTGCCCCAGCTTCACTACGGCTTTGGATATCCCTCTGGGGAGGCACCAGGGTCTTCTGCAAGTTTCCCGGCACCCTGGCCTGCTGTTTGTACCACTGTTTGTGCCGTCTCTCAGCTCTAGTCCTATAAATAAATAGTCTCCCTCTGCCTTTCTTCTAGCTCTGCCTATGCCCCTTCTCGCACCACAAGCTCCTGTTAGCGCTGGGCTCTCCTGGGACAGGCGTAAAGAACTCCGCTGTGACAGATTTACTTTTACTGTAAATAATCTTACTTTGCTACAAAAATTAACAGCAAACACACATTGTTAACACTGGAATATTTCCTACAACACTTCAGAGTCTCCAGAAAACATATTTTCCCAGCAACATGGAAAAAACTCTAGCAAACGGAGACTTCTTAGAAACACAAAGCGCCCGAAGTACCAGGGACAGGCCGGCGCCTGGCGCCGCCCGCTCCGCGCCCCGGCGGCCTCTGCGGCGGGACGGGCTCTGCCTCCACACGTGGCCCTGCACGCGCCGCGAGGCCGGCGCCGCCGCTCCCCAGCCCYGGAGCTGCAAAGCTGCGCGGGACGCCAGGCAGAGCAGCAGGACCCTGGCGCTGCCGACGCACTCGCAGCCGGCGGCGCGGCCAGGGCTCTCGGCAGGGCAAGCACGCCACCATCGTCCTCCTCCTGCACCACGGCCGCGAGGGACACGCGGCCACCGCGAGGGACACGCGGCCTCCGAGCGGCCCCGCAGGGCTCCTACCTTCAGTGCGGATGGTGAAGGGCGAGTCCCCCAGGCGCTTGGCTGAGAACTGCCCTCCCAGCGACGTCATTAGGAAGCACAGGGTGAAAAATCCGATGCCCAGCACAAATATCCTGTGGAGAAAAGCAGAGGGCTGAGGAGCAAGGAGGAAGCGGTGCCCGCGAGCGCCCCCGCGTCTCCCCAGGCCCACGCCGGGTGTTCTCCGCGCACGTTCCCGCTGCAGCGGGTGCTGTGAGCTCAGACCCTCCTGCCGCCCCTCACCGCCTGCGCCCAGCGGGCRCTCCGGCCCCGGCACGGCCCCGGCCGCTGCGGTTTGCCCCGGGGCACAGGCTGGCGCCCCAGCCCCTCGCCCTGCCTGGAGCACCGCAGGCCCTGGCCAGGCTGCAGCATCTTGCTCGTTCCATCACTCTCTTGCAGACACATCTGCAGGGCCAAGAGGGCTTCCAACCTCCTGCTCCCAGAAAAAGCAAGAAAAATAAACGTCTGCTCAGGAGCTTGAGAGCCTCCGGTAGCTGCAGAAGCCCTAGAACCGCATCAGGAGGCCAGAGCTTCACAGGGCACCAGAGACCCATGGCCTGGGCTGGGACACCTGCGAGAGATGAACATCCCTGCACAGGGCCCTGCTCCATCCAACCCCCAGGACCCTCTGTGCATTGCAGGAGCCTCTACAATAAACAATTCCCATTTTCCTCTAGGGAGGAACTGAAAGCAAGGGAGATCTGGTGCCTTCCTTTCCTTCCCTGGATCTGAAAAATGCTCTTTTGCTGCTCCTGCTCCACCCGGGCAGCTCCACGCGCAGCCGGTGCGACCAGCCCGCAGCCCCACACGTCCCCTTCTCGCTTAGGGCCTGGAGGGCAGGAAAGCTGCTCTGGGGCAGCGGGCAGGGCGGTGGGCAGGGGGCAGCGGGCAGCCCCGCCGGGCGCTGCCGCTCCACGGGCTGCCCCGGGCTGCCCCACGCAGCCTTCTGCGCAGCGGGGAAACCTGAACACAGGAGCTGTGGGCAAGTTCAGGGTTGTTGCACACAGGGAAGCACAAGGCAAAGGGCTCGCAGCCTCCCAGGTCTCCCACCCACATCCTCATGGCATCTGGGGCACAACAAGGTGCTGGGATGGAGCCTCCCAAGCCTGTTCCCCAACAATCCCTCTTCTAAAGAGGCATTTTTCAGCAACCGCTTTCAGCGGCACCCAGAGCCCATCGCTGGGCCAGCCCAGGGTGCTCAGCGGGCGCCTCCCGTCAACAGGGAGCAAAAGGCCCCTTGTGCTTCCAGGGGAGGATCTGGCTGCTGTTTGCAGGAACGTGGCCTGCTGGAAGAGCCAGGACGCGTGCAGCATTCCCGGCTGATTCCCACGGCCTCCGCAAGGAGCTGCTTCCACGTCCAAGGCCCCACGAGGTGCAGCTTGCTGCMGCACGCGTGCAAGCCAAGCGCGGCAGGGTCTGCATGCACAGGCCAGGGCTCCCCGCGCTGCGCAGGCACTGCGGGGCCAGCCAGGAAAATCCCAGGGGACGGGGGAGCAAAGGCGACTGCCAAAGAGCCCCGCGGAGCACAGGCATCGGTGTAAGGAGCGAGCCCCGGGCAGCCGGGCTCGTCACCAGCCCTGCTCTGGCCACCGAAGCAAAGCACCAAGAATAAGGAACAGCAGCAGCAGCAGTGGGACCCACGGGGCTCCGGGTGGCTCGAGTCCGGCACGGCTTCCCTGAGACAGCTTTCCAGAGGACCCTTTGGGATGAAAGCAGCACCCAGCGCAGGATCACTAGGGCTACAAGCTCGGCACACGGGCACTGCGACTACGAGCCAGCACAACAGGCTGGCAACCGCAGCAGCCTGCGCTGGGCACTTGTTACCTACGGGAGAGCCTTGGGAGAGACCAAGGGCAGCGTTCAGCAGCCCTAGGGCTCCTCCTTCCCGGGAGAAGCCCCTCAGCGTGCCCAAGGACATCCCCGGCTGCACCAGCCGCTCCTGCAAGATGCAGCCAACCTGCTCCCCGCRAGGGCCACGGCGCTCCTCTCCCTGAGCCGGTGCCCACGCGTTGCCCACAATACGCAGCCAAATCCCCAGCGCGGTGCCTGCTCCGAGGAGCCCTCGGCACCCCGGGGCACCCGCCTCGCCTTTACAGACGCTCCCGGCTGGCTCTTGCGGCAGGCCAAGGTCGCCCGGCYTCGTGTCCAGCGGCTCTGGGCAGCTCCAAGCCCCTGTTCACGCTCACCAGGAGCAGGGCAACATCCTGCCCGTTAGTTACTCCAAGGGGCTGGGCTAACATCCCTGCTCCGGCTCCTCAAGCACAGAGGGTGGGAGATGAGGGAGAAGGGCTCTGCTTGTGCCTGGTGGAACCAAACGCTGGTACCAACACCCGCAAACCACCTTGGGGACCACTCAGAGAGCCGATCTGCACAAGAGAGGACAGCCAAGCGGGCTGGCAAAGCTGCCTAGAAGCCCCGTGTAGACCCTTGGAGAGTGAAGCAGATAAAGCCCCTTTATCTGTGCACGAGCAGCCCCTTGGGGATGGAAAACGGTTTAAGCAGGCAATGAAAAGCATCGCACACTTGTCTAATCCGGGCCGTGTCCTCGCAGGCCTTTCTGCAGGCAGGTCCTGAGCGCCCTTGAGCCACCGCYGCCCTTGCAGCTGCTCAGACCCTGCCGAGCCTCTGCTGGAGCCCGCGGAGGGACAACGCGCGAGTCCTGCCCCGCGCCCGGCACGCCCTGCAGCAGCTCCCAGCGGAGCGGGGCTTACAGCGAGGCCGGAGCGTCCCTGGCCCTGCGGAGCAACGTGGTTTCCCAAGACGTGGCCCCGCAGGCCCAGCCGTTCCCGGCCAGGTGGTGCAACGAGGGCTCCCCAAGAGGCTCTTCTCGGTGACTTGGCTCTGGGAATGCAACAGAGCAGGTGACAAGGGCATCTCTGGACCCCAGTGCGGCCTTGGGGGGCTGCATTTGCCCTAGAAGAAGGATGGGGGGAAAGCGCTGGCCTCTCCCTGGAAGAGGATGGGAACAGCCTTGCGGAGAACTCCCCGCCCGAGGAAGCGCGAGGTGGATCCGAGCCAAGACACCAACTTCCTGCTCAAACCTGGACCCAGGGACCTCTGCAGGGGCAGGGCGTGAGTGCAGGACCCACCAAGGGCCCCATCTCGCCGGCCAGCGTCTACCCCCTCCCCAAGGCACGTTTCAATGGGGCAGCACCTGAGGAGCAGCCCTTTACACCACCAGCGCTGATCCTCTCCTCCACTGATAACATCGCCATCATTATGCAAGCCTTTGTTTATGCATTTTAATCGTCATAAATATAATCTGGTAGGGAGTGATGGTTGAACACAGCAAAGAAAGAAAGAAAAAAAGCTTCTAGCGTGATCTATGCTCTAGTATCTCATTAGGACACAAATTCTCTTTGATTTTGAATGGACTATAGAGACAGTGGGGGAGAATCAGAATTTCAGAAAGCCTTTTTTTCTAAGGAGGCATTAGAGTCTAACCGTAATTAATTTTCCTACGGGAGAAGTGACACCCAGTTCAACAGCAAGGCTCCAGGGAGTGAGGAGATGTCGGGGACTTGCTCTCAGTTTGAAGATCCTGTCTCCTTTACTTAGTGCTGAGCTCCTGATGAATAAAAATCCTGGGCCCAGCTTCAGCCAAGTGCAAATTCCTTGTGCAGAAAACTACAGCGGAGAGGCTGATAAAACAGCGCACGGCCTCGCGCCCCAGAGCTGCCCATCCAAYGCGCTGGGCCCTCTGTCCCCGGAATTAATTCTCGCTCGCTGAGGATCGCACAGCCTCAGTGACCAAGGGCACCTCCTTCGCGCGCCAGCCCTGGATGTCACCACGCGTCACGTTCCATTCCTCATCACGGTGCTCTCGCTGTGCACAGTCCTGGCACCGATTCCCTCCACGGATCTTCCCCAAACTGAAATTTTCACAACGTTGTGTTCTGGCTTTGCGCCCGTAAGGGGAGGAGGCCAAACCCTGCTGTGTCTTTGCTGCAAATCAGAAGGGGAGCCCCGGCGTGACGGGGTCCCGGGGCACTGCAGGCGGCAGGAGCGAGGGCCGCCGCAGGCGTGCGGGCGCGGGTGCGGGTGCCGGGGACAGCTCTCCATGGTCCTGCAGCAGCCGGGAGCTGCTCCCCGGGGCCCGTGCGGCAAGAGGGCGGCTGAGAGGCCCAGGGAGGACGATGGGGTCTCTCCAGACAAGTTTTCACGGCTCCAGCCCTTTGGGCCTGAATGTTGGACCGCGATTTCTAAGGGCAGCAGCCGGGTGAACAAACACCTCCTCCCTCCCGGCTAACGGGCCCTGCCAGAGCCCCGCGCTGCCGCTGCCCAAGGGGCGCTCGGCACAGGAGGAGCCGCTGCCGCTTTGCCCGTCGCCGAGGACCCAGGCGAGCCCTGGGTTTCCCGATGGGAAACTTTCCCAGACTCCGGGCTCCAACTGCCCCCACTGAAAACCAAGCGCCAGGCCGGCCCCGTGGTGACCGCCCGCCTGCGCCGGGCACCGCCACACGTTAAAACCCTCCCGCGGGTG
Source organism: Eudromia elegans (assembly GCA_003342815.1). Taxonomy (NCBI): domain Eukaryota; kingdom Metazoa; phylum Chordata; class Aves; order Tinamiformes; family Tinamidae; genus Eudromia; species Eudromia elegans. The sequence goes on along the minus strand of PTEX01000239.1, from coordinate 468,277 downwards.
GATCTGGAGCCACCCCTGGCTGCTCCAGCAGGTCGCTCCTGCTCCTCCCTCTGCCTCCGGGCGCTGCGGGTGCTCCCGGGCTCCGCGTCGGTGCTGACGGTGCCAAGGGGCTGCCAAGGGGTGGCACCTGCGGGGGACCCCGGCGCCGCGGAGCCGCGCGGTGACACCGAGCCCGCCTGCCACCCGGGGAGCCCCCGCCCGGGCCCGCGCTGGGCTCGCGCAAGGCCACCAGGGACGGAGATGCTGCGAGGCCTCCTGCTCAGCACCTCACCGGGACGGAGGGAATGTGGCAGGACAACCGGACAAGGGGGTTGAGAAGACACAGAGGGAAATTTCTCCTGTTAGGGAATGCCTGACTGGGAAGCACCGAGTCCCCGCCCGGTGTGCTCTAGTTTCAGAGCAGCAGCTGGCCCAGGGGGTGACAACAGGGCCCTCCAGGGACTTTGCTCTGCTACAGGCACCAGGGACCCTCCAGCCTGGGGGTCTCTTTTCATCACCACTCCCTCCCGGTGCTCCCTCCTCCTGCAAGTCAAATCCTGGGTCACAGCCCTGGCTGTGCTTTCCCTGCTCCAGACATGGGGATGGGAAAAGAGGGACACTCAGGCCAGGCACATTGGTGTGGGGACTAACTAAATCCACTTGGAAAATTAAAGTGGCCCCGGCATGAGCAGTGCTGAGCACGCTGCCCCCCAGGTGCGTGTCCTGACCATTCCCAAGACCACCCCTCCCTGCCACGTCTTCCCCGCATGACCTTGGCCAAGCCCGTCCCCTCCAGGTCCTGCCGCAGGGTCCGGGAGCAGAGATCCCCAAGGGAGCGGTGAGGGTGCAACGCTGGGAGCGAGGGCAGAGCCCGCCTGCAAGCCCGAGCGCACGCGAGCAGCGCCGACAGGGCCCCTTCCTCCTCGCCAASGGGCAGCGCGCGGGTCCCTCCGAGCCGGCTACGCGGCGGCGGCGCCCGGACGGCTGGGCCGGGCTTTCCCGCTGCCCGGTCGCTCCGCTGCCCCGCGCTTCCCCCTCCCATGGGCTCTTGGTCCCTCTCCTCCTTAAAGAGAAATGCAAGCGCTGATGTCTGCATCGCTCCTCAGGGCTGGGGGCGACCAAAGCACGACAGCAAGGATCGGAGGGGGGCAAGTGAAGGCAAGGGGGAAAAAATGCGAGAAAGCAGCAAGCGATGGGCACGGTCGCAGCAGGAGTACGAACCCCAGCTCTGCTGCCGCATGGCCAGGCACGGGTTTAGCATCGCCCATCAGCAGCAGTGGGTTTAAACCAGAGGAACGGCTTCCCTGGTGCGCGCAGCACCCCAGGGCGGTTACTAGGACGAGGCGGCAGCAACAAACCCGCAGCGCATCCCGGCAGACACCTGCGCCACGCGCGGCTCGGGCGCCGCGGGCAGCGGGCGCCGCAGCGGCAGCTCCCGGCGCCCGAACCTGCCCGGGTCCCCTGACATCCCCACGGGGCTGCCCCCGGGAAGGCTCCGCTGCGGAAACGCGTCCAGCAGCCGCGACGGGCGGGAGGAGGGGGCAGATAAAAGCGCAACTTTACCTAAAGGGTCTCAAGGTGACCAGGCATCTCCTGACCATTATCTTCCCATCCGCGTTCACTGTGAGCATCGTTCGGCGCGCGGCGCGGCCCGGGCAGGCTGCGCGGGGCGCGCTCAGCGCGGGGCGCC
>PTEX01000239.1:428601-466403 GCA_003342815.1 Eudromia elegans | reverse complement strand
GCGCTCAGCCCCAGGAGCCGCGCTCCGCGCTCCTCTCCCCGCTCAGCCCCGCGCTCAGCCCCGCGCTCAGGCCCGCTCCGCCCCGCGCTCCTCTCCGCGCTCAGCCCCGCGCTCCGCGCCGCATTCAGCCCCGCTCTGCCCCGCTCCGCTCCCCGCGCAGCCTGCGCGGCTCCGCCGGGCCCCGCGTGCCACCTAGCGGCCATCGACCCCGCTTGGGGGGCTTCGTTGGTTGGTTCCGATTTTTGATTTTATTTTTTTCCTTTCCCTTTTCTCCCCTTTTTTCCCATAATTTAGGAGGGAGTCAGGGCTCCGCGCTTCAGGCGGGTGTGGGGCAAAGCGTGGCGGGAAGGACACGGGGAGTGCCCGGGGGGGACAGGTGAAACCAGCAGTCCCGGCTGGCACCGTGTGCAGGGARCGAGGTCCCTGCCTGGCTTCGGGGACAAGGGGAGCGGGGCAGCCCCAGAGGAGGAGAGGCCTGCGGGGCCGGCAGGGCCCGCGCTGGCCCCGCTGGCCGCCTCGCAGAGCCTGGCTCCGCAAAAAGCGCCCACGTCCCCTGGGAAAGGAGGCTCCCGCTCCAACCCTGGCGTTTTCCCGGCAGGCCGAGGAGCGCGAGGTGCCGCGTTCTGGCTGTGCGTTACGCACCTCCAGATCCCCAGGGATCGCCGCTCCGCCTCCAGGTCCTGCTGTAAGTCAGGGGCGGCTGAAGGCAGCGGAGCTCCGGGCAGCACCGGCTGCCGCGGCACCTGGCGCGACACCTCCCCGGCGGGAGATGGGTGGGAATTTCCCGCGAAGCAGCACTTCCCGCCCGGGAAACAGCCTGTTTCGCCAAAGAGAAGCGGGAAGGGATGCAAGTGATTCCAGGGAGCTCCAGAGCACCCAAGGATTCGTGTTCAGAAAATGTGCCCCGGGCAGCAGAGAAGCAGAGTCACCGGCGCAGCGGGTCTAAGCGAGGGAGCCCTGGATGTGGGTGGAAGGTTGGACACATGTTTCCTTTATTCCCTGCTTTTAGCCCTGTTTGCTGCTCTGGCAGATGATGGGAAGCTGGAAAATGTCCTAATGGGCACAAATGCCCAACAGAGAGCGCTTAACCGAGCAGCCAAATTGCAGCCGGGGCGGGAGCCGCCGGTGCTGCCGCAACGCCACTCGCTCCGGCACGGCCGCCCAGCGGAGCCGGGCACCGATCCTGCCCTGCGGCGCCCCTTGAACAGGCTCGTGTCCTGGCTCCAGAGCGCACCATGAGCGGCAACTGTCCATCAGGGCGTTAGCAATCCCATAAGAGCCCCATTAGCAAAGGCAGCGAGTAGCCTCCTTGGGGAGGAGGAGGAGGAGGAAGGGCACGTCCCAGGGGAGCGGCCGTGCTCCAAGCGTAGCGTGGGATGCAGCGCTCCCCTCCGAGCCTGCGCGGGCCGGAGCTCCCGAGACGCAGCCAGGCCCGTGGCAAGAGGCAGGGATCGTGTCGGCCCCGGGTCCCGGTCGTGACAATGGGACGGGTTTGGAATCTCTGCGGCATCACTGCTCTCCTGCGTGGCCTTAGGCACCCTCTGGGGGCTTCCGCGGCCCTGGAGGGGACACAAAGCAGCATCCCCCTGCTCTGGGGAGAGGGGACGAGCCTCATGCCCAGCGCCCTTTGCACAGGCTGCAGACACTGCCCGGGCGCGCGGGGCCGGCGCGGGTGGACCCACGGCTGCGGGCACAAAAGAAGCCAGTTTTCCTCCCAGGTTCAAGCTCCTGCCCGACCGAGGGACGCTCCTAGGGAGGGAGCATCTTCCAACAGCCCCGCGCAGCCCCAGGCGCAGGTCAGCGCCCGCCCGGGCTCAGGGCGCTGCCCGGGCCCCGTCTCGAGCCGCGCTCGCGCCCAGGGCTGGTAAGTGGCTCTTCCTGGAGCAGGGATCTCCGCGGCGGAGGCGAGTCCCCGCGAGCCGCCACGCGCCGTCCCGCGCTCCGTCTGGCTCCTCCCCGAGTTCTCCCCGCGCGCAACGTTGCCCTCGAGACAGGAAATACAACTCGACTGCCGGAGCTGCCGTGCCCAAGCGCCCAGGGCATCAGACCGCTCAGTCACGGGAGCGTCTCCGTCCTCCTCAAGTGACATCGCGCTGCCCTCGCCGGATCAAGGGCCKCCTTTTGACAGGGAAAAGTCCTCGCTTGATCCCTGGCTCAGCCCCAATTCCTGCGGCTCTGCCTCCATCCATCCCCACTGCCACAAGGCGTGAGGGCTCCGAGCTGGTACCGACCTGCCCGTGCCAGAGAGGGCCCCGTCGGTCCCCAGTCTGCCAGGAAGCAGCAAAACAGYCCCAAATCTGCTCACCCACCAGAGGCAGCAAGGAAAGAGAAGAGGAAAGTGGCAGCATCCTAAAGGCACCTTTATGCGGCGCGAGGGGAGCGCAGGAGCCAAGGAACCGGCGCCCAGGCCCATTGGGGGTCCAAGGGGACGGGGGAAGCGCCCAGGCGGTGACACTTGTGACACGTCAGCAAGTTCCTGCCTTTGCAAGCCGGTCTGCGCCGTGAGCCCTCCGCCTGCCTTAGCTGCTGATTCACTTACAGCAGAGGAAAACAGAGGGGGGATCAGGCTCCCGACAGGATTACACACCTCGGAGCGGAAGGGAAGCTGAATCTGCCATTTTTTCTGTTGGGGTAAAAGGAAGAGAGAAATGGGAAAAAAAGGGCAAAAGGTAGAAAGGGAGCAGAAAGGCAGAGCCGGTGTTTGGCAGAAGGGTTTCCTGCCGCCCTGCTGCAAGGAGAGACACACGGAGGAAACGAGGGCAGCAATTCAAAACTGAGGAGCGGTTGTGGAGCAGGCGAGGGCCGCGCTCCGGCACGGCGCTCCGCTCACCTCGGCTTGTTCCGTTCACGAAGCAGCAGCCTGAAAGCCCCCGGCTGTGGGCTGAGTTGGTGCAATCAGACCATTACAAAAATAAACCTCTGAAACCCTCAGACATTTCAACCTGATAGTCTGTATAAAGAAAAATGTTCGCTTCTCATGTACAATGAGTGGAAGTCATTTTAGATTTTTAATGTTATTATTTTAGGAGAGAATGAGCATATTTCAGTCCAGTCAAGAGTGAAATTGAGTTTAACAACAAAGTGATTTCTATTAGTGCAGGCCCAGGAAAAAACAGGGATGAATAGAAAATTTGCAGAGACAGAGAAACGTGGGAGCCAGTGGTGGAATTAACAATTAAAAGTGACTTTGCTGCTGCTACTATGGGCACGTCATGACCCCCCTCATTGCGAATGTGCTCCCCTCCCATATAAATATTGTGAAGCAGAGAGGAGCAGGATGACACCCGGTCCCCCCTGGGCAGGAGGGAACAAGGTTGAGGGGATGGAAAACTCTTAATCYGGGGGTTCTGATGGGTTTTCCCAGTGGTGGGAGCCACTCTCACGTCTAGCCTTGAGAAAACACTGTTTTCTGACTGGATATAAAGGGGTGGAGACCTCTGGGGATACCCGGCGCCTTCAGGTGGCAGCGTCTTCCCGCGGCGCCCGGTCCCCTCCGGGACGGCCCGTGCCAGGCAGGGCGCCCCATTCCTCGCCGGGTGCTGCCACGGAGCCACCAGGGCAGCCCCACGTGTTGCCAGGTCTTGTTCCCACTGCCGAGGACCTGGGGGGCTACATTGGAAATCAAGAGTTTGAATAATCTAAAGCATTAAATCTTGCAGCAATTACCCTGCCCTACGTCGTTATTGGCTTTAAAGATTAATTTCTCCCCTCCGCCTCGGCAGTTCCACTTGTTTCTCCTGAGTGGGCTTCACAATTGGCAGATGGAGACAGATTAATATTGATCACGCTGTGCGTCATCGGATGATTTCTTGGCATCTTTTTCTTTATTTTCTCTCTTTCTCTTGGGCTTTCTCCACAGAGCAGCCTGTGACGGGGAGCTGCGGCAAGAGCCGGAGCCGAGGCCACGAGCTGCTGGGCCAGGGGACGAGGCAAAACTCCCTTTAAAGCCCGTCCCGTTCCCGTCTGAAACTAARATCCCTTTGGCCATGGTGGGAAGGCCAGGGGGGACCCGGCGCTTCCTCGGGGCTGGCAATTTTCCTTTTTCCCTTTACGTTTACTTAGGTGCAGGGGAGGAACAGGCTCCTGGCAGAGCGCGTGTTCCCACATCCACCCCTTCCAAAGCTCTCCGGGAGCATTCCCTTCCTCGCGTTTCCAAATCCCAGGGGATTGGGAAGATTCACAGACATCCTCGATGCGGGTAAACAACGTGACAGCCCCACTCGCTCAGGACAGAGCGTCCCCGCTCCGCGCCCCTGCAGCAAAACGCTTCAAATGCTGCTTTGTCTCCCCAAAACCGTAGATAGTTCCGACAAGCTCCACTTCTTGCTTTCCAGGTTAACAAATTCCCACCCAGTTGTGTCCTCCAAACGCAATCACGGYGGGGCAGGAGGAGCAGAGGCCCCCGTGGCCCAGCCGGCGGCCGGAGGCAGCACCGGGGCTGGGGGGACGTTGCTGACGCGGGGAGCGGGGCGTGGAGGGGCGCCGGGCGGCCGCGCTGCGGGGACCCGGCTCTGTGGCGCCGCAGGCGCCGTCCGCTCCCTTTGGKGGCCTCGCTGCCGTGATCAGCAGCTTCAACTCGKGCTGTTGGCAGTGCCGGGAGCTGGGGGAAGCACAAGGCGGCAGGGGGAACAACCTGCAGCCTGAGGAGAGCGCCGGGAGGAGCCGGGAGCCCCGGCAGGGACGGGGCACGCGGCGGCTCCGGAGCCACCAGAGCCACTCGCTGGGCCCCTGCAGGGTGTTTGGCGCCCCCAGCACCCTGCCAAGCTGCCCACAGGGCTGGAAGTGCCACTCCCGGCCGGAGCGTTTTCTTCCCACTTCTCTGCATTTTCTTCCCACTTTTCGTTTTGGGAGAAGTCGTCCTCTTTCCTTGCTGGAAGGAAGAGGTGGTTTTTACAGTGCAGACAAGAGAGCCCTAGCGGTGCTGGAGGGAGGGGAGTGACGTGTTTGGGAGGGAGCGCCGCTTCCCCAGGGAGGAAGGCCCACGAGGAGGGCCTGGCCGGGCTCTCTGCGGTGCCTCCCTCTGCACGCTGTACATAAATCCCCTCTCCTCTCCAGCYGCGGCAGCGCCGGGATCTTTCCCCATGAGCCCGGATCAGCCCAGGAGAGGAGCAGCCCCCCGGCACGCCCGCTCCCGGGGCTGCTGCACACGGGGCAGAGCTCGCGGGCAGCCCGGGGAGGCGCCGGCCGGAGCGCGGGGAGGCGGCGCCGCGCGGCCGCGACCAGGCAGCATTGCGGGGCTGTTGGGAGCGCGGCGAGAGGCCGATTGCACTGGCTGGTAATGGGCRAGGAGGCTCTGCCCGGGTCTCGGCTTCCTCCTGAGGGGCCCTGCGGGGAGGCGTCACAAGAGGTTCATTCACCAGAGGAACTGCCCCACCGGGAAAAGGCCCTTCTGCAAAACGCGCTTCCCTCTGGAGCGTGAAGGGGCTCCAGCCTCTCCCTGTCTGAATAAACGCAGCATCTTTGCTGCTCCAGGGACCCGGGAACTGCTCCTTCCCGCTCTGCCCTTCGGCAGAGCTGCACCGATGCCGTCAGAAGGCGCTTCGGGCCTCCCAGCCCAAAAGCAGCCGGGGTGGACGCGTCAGCAGCAGCAACCGCCAGCACCCGGTGGGCATCTGGTGCAGAAGCAAGCGTAAGGAGGGAGCGGCAGAGGCGCCCGTGTCCCGCGCTGCGTGGGCGCCGTGATTCCGTGACGGAGCCGTTTCCTGAGCACTCGGGTTCTCGACCTCGCTGCCGCGGGCGGGCCTGGGGGCCCAGCAGCTCCCCATTGTCTTCACAGCCCAGCAAGGCCGCGACCAAACGGGCTCTCTGTAGCGCCCAAGGGCGGCGCTGAAGGGCCGGTCTCTGCTCAGCGGGCAGAGAGGGCGAGTGCTCCCACACAGCCCCCAGAGCAGCCGGTTACTGACGCCGGCAGCCGCCGTCCAGCATATTTGAATCGTTACTCGCTTTCCAAACGCTTTTCCTCGAAGCTGGCACCTCAAAGTGCACCGGGGTCGCAGCGCTCCCTCCTCCGGGGAGGCGACTGCCCGCCCAAAGTCACTTTGCCAAGCCCGCCAAAGCGACGGCACTGGGAGTCCGGGCACTGCTCTGGGCCCGTGCTGTGACACTGCCGGCTTTTGGCGAGACAGAGGTGAGCACGACTGCCTGCCAAGCGGCAGCAATAGGGGGAATAAAGGAGGAGCAAGGAAAAGGAGACATCAGCGATGGGGAGGCGGGGGAGAGCCAGGGCAGGTAACGCATGGAGAGCAGGGCGGTGCCTCGTGCGTTCATCCCCGCGCACGCGTGGGCCCCGGCGCCCGGGCCCCTTTGCTGCTTTCTTTACGCGCACCCGTCTTTGCCGCTGCTCTTTGCTCTGCGCGACTGCGCTCAGCTCGTCCTCGAGCCGCGCGGAGCGGCCGCACGGGACGGACAGTGCCAGTGCCGACTGCTCGGCCCCGGGCYGCGTCCTGCGGCCCCGAACACCCTCCCTGCCGCCCACGTGTCCTGGAGCCCCTCCCGGAGCATCCGCGGGGCCGGCCGCTCATTCCCTCTGCCCACAGGGCCCTCCCGGGTACCCGGTGACGCCCCGTTCGGGTCGCAGCCCGCGGGCAGCGCCGTCCTGGCCGGCTGCCGCCCGAGTGTCCCCACTGCCTTCCAAAGCGAACGCTGCGAGTGGGAACAAGGCCGASACACAGCCGGGCAACTGCCCTTCCCGCCAGCAGCCACCACGAGYGGGGATTCCCCCTGCCCTGGCGTGTTGCTGCTCCTCTACGAGCCCCTTTGCTGCTCGGCAGGGCCCAACTCCCCCTCCGCAAGCGATGCTCYGCGCGGCGCGAAGCCGAGACCCCGCTGCTCCGCAGGCGACGCCGCCCGCCACGGCCCCGCACGGCCCGCCGGCTCACGCTGACGTGATTATTTGCACTGCAGCAGCTTTCCAGAAGGCCCAGGCCCGGCCTGAAACGCCACAGACGCCGTTGCAGTGAATTTGGCCCCGAGCGGCGCAGTCACGCGGGGCGCGCACGGCTGCTCTGATGCAGCCACGCTACACCACAGCGGCCAGCCTTGGCAGCAGGGCTCGCAATCAGCTCCAGCGACAGCGCTTGGAACTGGCTGGCCTTGGGGTTTGGGCACAGGACGCACTAACTGAGCTCCGGCACGCGCGGGGAGGGGCTGGCTGCTGCTCCCCGCTGGAAGCACAGCTCCTCTGGAGCCGGTCCCTGCGCCCCGGGCACCGTCCCGCCTCGGCGCAGGCGCCGCCGCGCCCCGACCCGCTCGGCACCTCCCCCTGCCGGTGCTTCGGGTCCCCTGGGGCAGGCTGACCGTGGTGCAGGCTGCGCGTGGCCGGGTACGGAGCAGCTCTGCTCTTGGACGCTGTCACAGCGCCGGGCGGCCTGGAGGGCCGGGAGCACGGTGGCAGCTCGGAGTGCGGTGGCAGCTCGGAGCGGGTGGCCGGCGTGATCCACCCGCATTAGCGAGAGCCCAGGTCCCATCAGAGCTGCCGTTTTGCTGTGAACAGCTTGTTTGCTCTCCAAGAATTAATCCCTGGCCCCGTTACCTTTCCTTCCTGAGGGAGCATGGGGGAGCGGGGAAGGGGGGTGGACTGCCTGGTTCAGGAATGTCGTTACAAGGCAGAGCAACCGGCCCCACACGCAGCCCTGGCAGGGGGCAGCTGATCCCATGGGCACCAGTGACACAGGGGACAAGAGGCTGCCGCGTTCGGGGTTGTGTCCCGCTGTGCCCGGCTGGAAGAGGCTCCTGCTCTCCGGAGCCCCAGCGCCCGGCCCATAGAGCGGACTGTCACCCGCAGCACCCAGAGCAGCCGCGCGAGCCCGTCCCCATCCACGCAGCGCCCGGTCCCGGCCGCGCCGCAGGGGCTCAGCCTGAGCAGCCCCGTGCCGCGGTCCAGGGCGGCRCGTTCCCGCTGCTCCGGGAGGATGCCGGACGCCTCTGCAAACCCACGGCACAGCCCACCACCCTGGACCCATCCCTGCTGTCTGCTAGCTCAGAACGGGCTCACGGCGCCCACCCTCCCGCCTGAGCGCCCCTCTGCTGCTTCTGCGGTCATTAATTACATCAGCGGGGTCCATCGGGGCTTTGCGGAGCTGAAGGCCTGCATGGACCAGGGCTAATTGAAATCATGCCCTTTTCAGCACCCCTCAGCCCCATCCCAGCCCATGGCTCTGCAGAAGAAGCTGCTGCAGAGAAAGGAGGGGAATGGGAGGAAGGAAGGGACATCAGCCCCACTCTCAGCCCAACACCTCCTACTTGTCCCTCTTTCTCAGGGTGCGTTTGGAGCTCTGCTGCCCGTAACCCCCCTGCGTGACGAGGGAGGCGGCTCGTCGGGAGCCGACCCGAGCTGGGCCCAGCCGTGGAAGGGGCAGCGCGGCGGGGCCGGCACAGGGCCCGGCTCCCCCGCGGCCGGTGCCAACGCGAGGAAAGCGTTTGCAGCGCGGGGTAAACGCTCCTTAGGGAGGCAACAGCCTCCCCGGACAGGGAGCTGTCGGCTCGGGGCTAGCTGAGCCTGGCACRGGCGCTGATCCCAGCTCCACCATCCCTGCACAACGCACCTCCTCTCAGGGCTCCCTGTTCTGTCCTTTGTACCCCTCACTGAAAATTGTGTGGGGAGGAATTTGTCAGCAGAATTYGTCAGCAAACGGCGCCTTGCACTGCAGCACTTCGCAGCAGAAAACACCGAGCTGCCGCTACACCAAAGTACTATTGATATTTTAAGCCTTTTAAACAACTAGAGAAGAAACAAGTTAATTGAGGAGTTCTGGGTAATGACCATGAACAGAGGAGCCCTTTCTAGCCCCGGGAGGACGCCGCGTTCCTGACCACCACGCGGTGCTTTCGGTCACTTACACTTTTCCAGGGAACTCCCAAGTTTTTCTGCTTAGCCAAGCACCCTCACACTATGAAGTGTTTGTCCACACCTTTTTAAACAGATTTTTAAAGCAGTGCAGCATTGCCCTCCCCTCCAAATCACAACGACACATGCAAAGAGCAAACACAGTCCGTGTCCCTGTGCCCTGGTCAGAAGCCAGCGCATAGAGGCGGGACCCTTCCCATGCTGGGGACAAGTGTGACGGTCCTTGCTGGAAGACGGGCTGATCCCTGTGCACGAGGAGCTCTGCTCATCTCACATCATTGCTGCTCCATGTAATGCATCATTTAATAACTCACTATCGCATTAATAAAAATAAAATGAAAGCCACCCTGGTGTTTTGCTTCTGTGTGCTCTTGCTCATTACGCCCTTGCTGCCTCTCCTTGCTTGTTAACGGCCTCGCTCCACCACCTGTAGTCAAGGCTCTGCTCCCGCGTGAATCCAGATATTGAAAGCATAATCACCCCGCTGCTTTCAGGAATTCATACGGCGGGCTGTAAAATTGCCTAGGCAGAAGCGGCACCCCAGGGACCCCTTCCCCAGCCTGGTCATGACCGTCAAGTGAAACGTCAGGTCCCGGTGGGAATTGGCTCCTGTTGGCTACAAAACACGGGGTGCTTGTCCAAGGCTTTGGGGAGCCACAGGAACGTGTCCACAAGGCAGAGCTGCCCCACGCCACCCTGCGGGCTTCAGCGAGTGCTCGTGGCTACCGGGCTGCGGCCGAGCTGCTCGGCACCGGGGAGCCGCGGCCGCCGTGCAGGCTCTGCCAGGCAAGCGCTGCCCTCGGTGACACGGGCGCGGGTCCCCAGCACCCAAACAAGCCGTGGGGCAGGTCCCCATGGCAGTCTGAGTCACCCGGCGCGCGGCAGCAAGCAGACGAGCTCGCAGGGTGCCGGAGGGAGCCGGGGGGGCAGCAGGGGGGCAGGCGCCGTGGCGAGGGGCGCGCTCGTGCTGGCAGCGGGCCCTCTGCAGCCAAGCCCGGCAGGCGCCTTCACTGGGAAGAGCCGCACGGGCGCCCCGGTCCCCCCGCCACAGAGGGACCTCCTCCGTGGAGCACGGCCCGTTCCGTCCCGTGCGGCGCGGCACGGCACCCTCTCCTCCCGCTCCTGGGCTCCACTGCGCTGTTTGTTTGCTGCAGAGCATGAAGAACAAGGCACTTCCCTTGGCTGCTAAGCCTCAATCCAACTGCTTTCCCGCGCCTCACTGCCGTCGCCTTCCCTCCTGGGCCTTTCTGTGCGCACCAGATCCCGGCGTGGAGCCCACAGCAGCGCTCGGCACGGGCACCGCGGGCTCCGTCCTCCGCCGCGTGCCGGCCGGGGCGTCTCCTCCCGTCCCGCTGCCTAGGCTCTTGTGAGGCAAAGTTATTATAATTATTCACAGACGGTGCTGAGATCGACCTGCGATTGCTGCTCTGCTTCACGCTGGAAGGAGGTGAGGGTGGCAGGTAGACGTGAACGCTGGAGGGCCTCCCTGCTGCTCCGCGCTCGCTCCCGCCGTGTTCTCTCCAGGACTTGTGGGTCCTAAGCGGTCATTGCAGCAGCGTGGGCTCTGACAGCCGAGCAGCCGGCCAAAACATCCCCTGCTCCCCTGCGCTCCCTCCGCTGCCTCCAAGGGCGCCAACGCGGCGGCGMGGCCAGCGCTGCAACGTCCAGGAGAAAACACCCCGTGGAACTGCCTGCACATGTATTTTCTATATATCATATCTCTATGTATTATTACATTATATTTCGATATATTATCCTGTTTTCTATAGAAATAAACYGCATGTTTCTTTACCTATCTCCCCTTCTGTGGCCAAAACATAGAGAAAAGCTGAGACTTGAGCTCTGTCTCTTGAACATCCACGTCCGAGTCACCGGCTGCTCCATCTAAGCAGTCTCTGCTGCAAGAGCTATTACAAATTAAAATAGGCATTTTGACCACTTCTAAGAAATGAGCCCTTCAGCACTCAAGTAGCAAGGCTTAGGACAAAAGCAAAACACCGATTGCAGAACATAGGTCGAACTATTAGATTTGCTCTTAAAACCATACCTTTTCATCAGGCGTAAAATCAGTAAATTAGCAGTCTTCCAGAAAATGGGTAGGTCCCACTAATTCGAGCAGGCTGCTTGAATGATCTGTGCTAGAGCGCCCTGTTTGCGCCACTGCAGAGGAAATTAGTATGTTGAATTTCACCAGTACAATCACTCAGCACCCAAAGGAAGATTCTGTATCAGCCTTAAACCTCTGCTAGCGTGACCCAAATAACCATGTATGACAGTACGGCTCTTTTAACGAGGTTGTTCTCTGTGAAATTGTGCTTCCAMAAAGATTAATAATTGTACCAAACTCTGCAGCTCAAACAGCAGCACAAGATGGGTGGCTCTGGCAATAGGCCGTGGCCATTGCTTTTAGTCAGGGTGCTTAACAGAAGCCAATTTCTGCAAGGGACCTTCACAAAGAGCAGCTTCCCTTTAATAGGACAGAATGAATGATTTTACATTTGAGGCACAAACCTCCCTTCCATTTTCTTCCCTTCATGACATAACTTTGAAATGCAAACTCCCAAATGTCCTTTCATCCCAAGACTCTAAGGGGTTTGTGTAGAGAAAACCAACCTAGGAAGTCCTTTCATATCTCCTTTTATACAAGATTTAAGTCAGCTCTTGAGTATAGATTCTATACCTTGGAAAGCTCAAGGCTGACCTGTCTTCACACTAGTGGAACTAGAGCAGATTTTGAAGATTCTGCAGGTTACAGCATCTGCAGGGGAAAACGCAGCAGCCAAGGTCCCCGCGCTGCCCTCCTGGCATGGGGCACTCGCACCTTCCTTGGGTAGCTTCATCTCCGCAGTCCCATCTCTGCTCATCAAATCCTCTGCTCCCCACAGGTCCTCCAACTGCGGCAGCAAAACAAGGCTTGGGTTTGACTCRTGTCTTACTTACCTAGTTCCTGACTGAACAGCAGCCCTCCTTGCCCACATTTAATTAGAGATAAACAGGATCCAAAGTAACAATCTATAACATCCAAGTCCAATCARTTTTACAAGGGACCATCAGACAGGCAGCTCACAAAGTTAATTGGGAAGAAAATACGTGAACTTGTTGGGACAGCGGACGATGGACCAACATACTGGAAAAGGGTTAGGGTCTTTCTACAGCAGGGTCAGTTCTCACAAAACGAGCTCTGGCTCCCATGGAGCAAGGGAAGGGACAAGACTACAAGTCACCACTGACACCCTTAGTCATCTCACTGGTCCAGGCCATGACTAGAATTAAGGGGCTCAGAAGGGCTGTTTAGTGCTAAACAAAACACACTCGTTTTCCGAGGCAGGTGCTTAGAGGCGATACAAAGCGCTTAAGGATCCATCAAGTCAAGACTATTTGCCTGCTTCCTGCAAAGCCCCTGCCACAGGACACAGTTTAAAGCAGTGACAGGAGCAATTTGACAACGTAACCAGCACTGTAATTCGCTTTTATTTGCATGGCTCTAACAACAGAAAGAAATATGGTACAGAGTTTTCACTCTGTACATTCCCTCAAAATCAGTGTTTTCATTAGGATAACAACTTTTTGAAGCAGTTTTCAATTAATGTATCCCCAACTCTAACCCAAATACATCGTTTTTAAACYTCTTTTTTAATGTTAATAAACTAGACTTTTCACAATATCAAAATGTGAATAAAAGAATGGATAGCTTGGGAGAAGGCTTATCAATGGCTGAAATAATAAGACAGACAGCACAGAAAATAAGGACTAGAAATCAAGTCAATGCCAGCACCAACTAACAGCTAACAGAGCTGAACGGAGCCTTCCCTGCCCCGGCGGCAGCGGAGCCGCCTGCCCCRTCCCAAACTGCTCCCGCTGCTCTCCCAGGACGGTTCCTCCACTCTCTGCTCACTAGTGCTTTCTCTGCAGCACTGACCCCCTATCTGGAGTTAAACTAATCAACACCCTTCTCCATTTATCCATGGAAATCACACAGCCCGAGTCTCAGCACTGCTCCTCACCAACGTGGTCACAGCACAATGTCAAGCATCTTATTACGTAGGTAACTTCTTGACTCTTATCTGCAGCTTTAAATTCCGCCTTTTTTTTTTCTCTTGTTTCTGCCAGCTTGTTAGAAAGCCTAATGTAGAGCAAGGAAAACATGGGATTAACTAGTGCTCATGCACAACTGAGGCTACGAGAATTCCAAGACAGAAAAAGAAATTACAAGATGATGAGCAGTATTTTCTAACTGGTTCTATTAATCTCAACTTTCTAGTATAGATAGTACTTAATAAAACTAACAACAAAAATAAAAGCCTCTCGCTGCATTATGACCGAGGTGCACAGAAATTCTGACATTTTCTCTTTGAATGCATTTCAATGTTATTTCAGAAAGAAAACTGACTGCTAAACTGAATGTAGATAAGATCATATGCTTAGGACACGTAGGAAGGACTAATTTGGAAMAACTTCTTTAGCGCTTAAATATCAGGAATATCAGTTTTCCTTTTCTCTTCAGTACTTGTTTGAAAAACCTTGGGATGTGTTATGTCAGGATATGAAACCTTGCTGACAACATAAAAGGATAAGGGAGTGAAAACCAATGAAAGGCAGATTTACTTTTAATTAAACAAAGCACCATAATGTACAATTTTGCTCATAAACTTCCAACGTAAATCAAAACCACAATACAACAAATACAGCAAAAGCCTTTTTCCAAATCCTACTGAAAGTGAAAACTAATACAGAAAAGCTTCCAGCTCCGATTAATGGGAAACGGGTGAAATGCCAAGGGAGATGAGATGAATGGTGCAGCCACCATGGCTGTATATGCCGATAAAAAGCTGACGAGATAGAATCATAAACGGATGTCACTGTTATCACTCTACACTGCTGCACCAAAGCTGACGGATGCGGCTGCTGCCTGCAGTTGGACCCAGTTTTCACCTCTTGACATACCAAAGAAATATCACCAAGTTAAAAGTAATCACRTATCATGGAATGCTTGAATAATTGACATTTTCAATGTTTCTAAAGATCAAGTGTTAGAGGGAACACTCATACAGTTAATAGTGAAAAAAATGGCCRTCCATGATGCATGTTTGAAGACAAGGTGAATTTCCTGTAAACCTTGTCACAAAGCAGGAATAGTTCTCTTAATGACACAATAAAGAGTTATGAATGGCCTTTTTCATTGCCTGATACTGAGTCACACCACGCAGAGCAGAGAGAGAAGGAAAGAAGTCCAAAACACCCAACTTGGAGGTGCTGCACATGCACAAGCCCTATTTCATTGGCACCCCTGAAAGTCAGTTCGAAAGTCTTGCTGAAAGCAGGCACATTTTGAGAAGATTTTTAAATTTTTTTATTAAAATAGTCTCTATAATTCTCATATCCCAGACGAACAACACTGAAGTTCATTAAAAGGAATCAGTTTTAAAAGCAACCTCATGAGAACCATTGCCTAGCTCAAATTAAATCGCATTATATTAAATGCACCTAAAAGTTGCTCATTGTCATAAGACCTGAGAATMATTTTGTCTTCCACATACTATAAGTCGAAATTGTCCTTTGTGGACTTGCAGTCTGCCTCCTTTCATTGATATGTAGGGGAGAACAGATCCCAAGGAGAGCTTGGAGCGAAGTCAATAAATCCTTATCTTAATAAAAGCTTTTTATCCCTTTTAGTGCTTTACAGAAAGCACTCCTAAGTATCCAACAAGAGAAATCTAATCTCTGAAAGCATCATGTCATCTATACCTTTTTCAGCATACAATATATAAAAATGGTGTATTTCAAATTACAGGACAGAAACTGTTTAAGAGACATTAAAGTGCAGCCAGTCACATTAACCACAGGTATCGACAGAATTCCCTAACCGCCGCCTTCTCACTTTGCCTGGCAATTAGGATGACTACAGTATCTCTGCTCTTTTGCATCTTCCTCCAACCCATTCTCTTTTTCCAGCACTTATTTAATCACCTGGAACACAGAGAGGCTTTCCTGACTCCACTAATTTATTTGCTTGCCAACTGTTCAGGCGCCCACTCATTTTCCAATTAATACCACACCAGCCTCACAGCAAAAACCTGGAGTGAAATCAAAATTGCTTTTTATCTGCCCCAGAAAGAATGCTTTGCTGCTGTTTTACTGTGCATAGACAGGGATTTGCCTCAAGAGACTTGCATTACTTGCCCCGCGAGAGCAGAACTGACAGCAGAAGTTGCAGGAGATCCCATAGCCCCCGTCAAGTTTAACCTTTGCTACAGCCGTGGAGCTGTGACACGCAGGAGCTACCGACGTGTTCTCCGAGTCGACTCTCTGACCTGTCTTTAAAAAATAAGACATGAACATTCTGCATGTGCCTAAGAAGGCTGACAGACAGTACTTGTCTAGTAGCCACATGGTGGGTCTTAAAATAAATAAAAATCTTTCTCACAGTTCCACATCTGCTCTCAGCTGTGTCTTGTTTGTCAACAAGATAGAAACATAACTGCAGCTACCAAAAATTCAGGCAGATAAATAAAAACTAAGGTGGGCTGCATTTGTTGCCTATGTTATGATAGTCTGTAACAGTTTTGATTTAAAGCCTTAGTTGCTATGGCATTAGCCTAGTTTTCGCATTTGGCAGAATAAGCTTACAGCTCATCTTCCCAAAACATACAGAATAAAACAACCTATGTCAACCTTTTCAGGTATTTTTAGACCATGCAGTAGGATAAATACTGCAAGATTATTTTCCCAGTTCATATTCTTACTCATAGTCTAGGAAGGTATCGTATAAAATGTTCGCAGCACAGAGTAATTTTAATAATAGGTGAATCTAACAACAGCTGTCACCACTCTGCCACCAAACTATAAAWGCAGGTGGGAATTTCAGTGAACTCAGAATTCTCTGTGAGTGTAAGTGATTTTGGGAGGGAAATCATATCTCAGGATCCTTCATATAGTATTGCATGAAGAAAGAGCACCCATCCCAAAACAGTTTAATTTTGAGAAATGGTGAACACTACTCCAAGAGATACATCTCCTTGTTGACTGTCAATGTTCCACAGATTTCAGGATTATGTCCTTGTCCTTAAAAAGGACAAACAGAAGGATATTTACTCAAATTCTTGTAAAAAAAAAATCTATTACGTCACACTACAGAAGACTCTCTTAAAAAATGCATCCGATAATTTTAAAATTATGAAATAGATTAACAACAAATAAGTGCTTGGAAATCAAGGAACTGCATAMCACCACCAAATAAGGCAATATTATTCTGGTGCATCTAATTGTTGAAAAAGTGAATAGCATGAATTGTCAGTCACGCAGACACACAAAACAAAACACACCTTAAAATATCACTCATTCCATACAAGAATTTAAGTGTCTGTAGAACTAAAAGTCAGATAAAATAATTTAGGTGAAAAAAACCTGTAATTTCTGTAGTACAAGATGGAGTGAAATTAGGCAATTACAGATTCAGAAAGAGACGTCTCAGAACAAAGTTTATCAATGCACAGATCACTATTTCCTCCCATTTCTTATATTTGATTTTTGAGAACCTGCACCTCACACTGTTGTCTAAAGCAAGAAAAAAAACTTTCAATTTTTGGCATTTTTCCCCATGTTTTGTTATCACAGTTTCCATCAGCTGGACTGATAGTGATTTAGCAGTGGATTCCTTCATCTTAGCTTCAGCAACTCAATCTTTTCACCTTCTCACATTAGTTCACAGTAAATGTGCCTGTGTTTTCCCTTGCACTGGGCTAGTCACGGCATCAAATGCTGCTGTAGTCGGAGCCTCGGCCAACAAAGGCTGCTGCCTCCCACTCCACCACAAAGAAGGTAAGGGTCCCAAAGAACCCCACAACCACCATGATCAGGAGTTGCCACTGCAGGAGGAAGTAGTTGCTGTAGAAATATGCGACTGCAGCACAAATGGACTGTGAAGGAAGAAGAAAAAAAAAGACAAAAAAATGAGCGCTGGAATTACACAGCCTGGCATTAGTACACAAGATTATCACTGACATGCATGTAATTTATAGACGCCTTGAGAGCACGTTTCTTCAGTAGATGTGCTATTTTAAAATCTTTTTTTTTTCCATATTATAACAGGTGTCTTGACATCACACATAACAGATTTATTTTTTACTTGTTATTTAAATAACGTTCACTGTAGAAGATGAACGCCTACACTCAGAAGCATTTATCACAAACACAAGAATTCTTCTGGTATTTAAAAAACAGTCTGGAAACAACACAGAGCACAAATCTAAGACAAAAAGGCAAAAAGCCTGTTATCAGTTTTATACCATCACAAACAATTCTGTATCAAAATAGTTAGGAGCTCTGACATGCATCATTGCTTACTTGTAACTGATCCTTTTTAAAGACAAAATACTCATCAGTCCTCAGAGATACTGAATATAAAAATTCTTTATGCTACTCAACTTACATAAAGAGATAAAATGGAGCACTGCATAAATATCATTGGAAATAATTAACAGATCACAGCTGCTTCCTTAAAACTAGACAAAYTCTAAACTCTAAGCTCCTCAGCTAATAGAAACACATTTGAGGATTATGATGACTTAAAAAAAAAAGATAAATTACAATTTAATTATTATGCCTATATACTGGCAACTCCCCGTAACATGGCACAAAATCTGCCACGTCTTCAACCACTATTTAAGCAACTCTTCTCCTTTTAACTTGCTTCTCTAACAAAGCCTTCCTCTAGGATACAAATTTGGAAAACATTGCCCAAAAAGTCTGCTTATCTGTACTTGCCTTTTGACTTTAAACTAGAACAATCAACATCTCTAACCTCCCTCAAAACACATTATTCAACTCTCACTCAAGAATCCTTTACACCAAGCTGCAGAATTTGGCTGATGTTACCTGAAATCTTCTCTTCCTCCTAAGAATCATAGCAATTAACAATCAGGTTAGTGACCTTTGCAGATAGAAGAATTATTTTTCCTGAGCTCCTTGCAAAAGCTGTATTTTAATGATATACCAGTAAACACACACTCAAAAAGCTGTGTGAGATAAATACCTGAACGAACTTAAAGATGGCAAAGGCAGGAGCACTGTCTTCTGAATAAAGGAATCCCAAAATACTGAGGAGTTGTGTGTTAAAGCAGCTGTCTCCCAAACCCAATAGAAAGCTGCACAAAATGGCCACCTCCTTGCTGARGAAGAAAGAAGAGTTGAATTTATAAGTCATTTTTTCAAACAGCCTACACACCTATTGATTGGAGTAATGTTCTACTCCATGAACTCTTGTTGTCAGACTTGCTTAGGAACAGAGAAGACTGTTATTATACTTTAAATTTCAATGAAAAAGAACTGTGAACATTTGTCTGGCAGGAAGAAGAGTTTCACTGGGTTTTAATCCCTCAAAGGTTAAGACTTCTGCTAAAGGTACCTGCAGTCAACTCTATACTGAATCAGAGCTGCTAAAAGAACTTCTGGTGCTTTGAGCCATGAAGTCTGCGAGGCAGCAAAGCAAAGCTGAGACTCGCATAGTGAGTTCATAAAAACTGAAGAGAAAGACAGACCCACTCATATTTCAACAAACTGTACATGTTGCAAATATTACCATTTGGAATAGTCGGCTGCACAGTCGCAAACACATTAARCTAGCAGTTTTGAGCAATTAGCGGTTGTGCCTGAACAAGCTGACACTACTATGTTTGCACACCAACCGACAAAAAACACACCCCAACAGAAGGAGGCAAGGATGAGATGAGGACTCTAGTCCCTAAATTTATTTCCTAACAATGAGTTGCATGGAAAAGAGTCTGKCTCCTGGGAGATCAAGTAGATTTTGATAATAAACATTAAAATGCCCTGGAAATCCGGACACTGTAAGGCTGGGGCTCTATGCTGCAGCTAAACTGACTGAGTCCAAGGCTCTTTCGGAAGAAAATAGCGATTTTTTTTTTTTTCCAATGACAAAGAAAAAAACCTTACCTACCTTGGAATCATATAAGCCATATAATCTGTTCCCTCCATAGGAGCAATAGGCGCATCATTTGGTATGTTGAAAAAAATTAAATAAAAGGCTATGAAATGCACAACAATGCCCAGCATCACAACAGGGTTCCTACCAAAGCAATTCTTCTTGCTCACTAAACCAAAGATTCCTCCACCTGTAGGAGTGGAAAAGATTGGACAACTGTTACTTAAGAAAACAGAAATCTGAGATTTTATTTACTTTCCTTTAGATCAGAACTGGAAAATCTAAAGAAAAGAACCAAACTTAAAATACTGTAACAAATGCTGAAAGCAGATTATGAAACTCTCTGTATTAGATACTGAAAAAGATACACTATTAAATTTCGGTATCTAAGCAATTACTTTACTAATCAACTTTTTTAAAGTATACTTGTCTTTTTTTTCCTGTAATTATTGTTGGGAGCTTGAAAGACATTAATTTAAGACTAGTAAGACACAGTTAAATACGAGCAGTGATTTGAACAACTCCAGCATCTTAATCTTTTTTTTCGCTAGAAGTTAGTATGTTTAAACTCACCTAAGACTTCTCCAACACCAATAAAAATACCAGAGAGACCAATAAGGCTCTTCTCTTCATTACCAAACCTATTCACAGCACCGATACATGTTCCGTATACTCCAGTAAAGAATGTTAATTCTAAACCTTTGAAGGAAGACAAGAAATATAAATACATGTACTACTATATATTACCTGAGAATCAATTATTTAAAAAACTCTAAACATTCTTTATCTATACAATATCATCAAATTTCATATTTAAGTGAGATATATGTGCCAGAAGCAAACAAGGTAATTTAAGCTAATTATGAAACCCTCCTGTGTCACTTTTATATAAAGAAATTTAAAAAATTCTATGTGCCACAAATATTAGTGTCATGCATGCACTTAAATTCAGTGCTGGCTCTACTGATGCAGTCACATTTGGATGTTTTGTCAAAAGTCATTACAAGTGCCTTACAAAGTAATGCTTCACAATAATTAAGGGAAATAAAACCTACTGCAGTGTAAGAAAATGTTTTCCAAACTACAGCATTTCTGAGGAAAATCTGCATCTCCAAACAGGTTGTAAGATTCTTAATATATAAAAGTAGTAATATATGTCAAGTTTTACTTCTTTATTTACTTCATTATTTACTTCAACTTTCTAAACATTCTTCCTATGGCCATTAGTATGAGGAAAGGGAGCAGACTTGAATCTAGCTAGTATGACTCTAGAGATTTGTTGTGTATAAAATCACTTTCTTAATAGAAAGTATATTCTAAAACAATACTTTTATGCTTATTCAAATAAAGAGACAATTTAATTTCTAAAATGTTTTATTTCACTTCCTCTGCTCTTTACCACCACAAATATGGTTCTCCACAATCCTCTAGCAGAAGCAGGCTACCTAATGCAGTATGAAAACTGCAGAGCCTCCAGAAATGATGAATTTTGAGTCTTAATAATCAGAATAACGTTTGGAAGCAAACATGTTCTTTCACCTGATGGAGATTTGTATTTTCCAAAACAAAATGGAAATCATGACTATTATCCACCAGAGGGCAGCATCCAATTTTTCCAAACCAGACTAATTTCCAGAACATAAAAAATGTCATAAATAATCCATTCAAAGATTATCCAAATATTCAAGTAATATTTACAGAGAAAGAAAAAACCAATCCTGGTCTGATGCTCTCAGTTAAAATGTCCTCATGCTGCTACACAGTCATACATTTCATTTGTTTTTTACCTGTATAGGCAGTTGTAACGCTAAGAAGCAGAATCTCTTTGGTAAAGCTCAGCTTAATAGATTTCTCTGTAAAGAAATAAAAGGGTAACTAATATAACCTTCTCTAGCATCATGAAAAGAATCTACATTTTGTTTTGACTTAAGCTTAAAGTAAAAGTGGATTAAAATTACACTAATTATTATTTTATTATAGTAAAAATACAGTGCTAAACAGTCGGAGACTGATTTGTAGTTTAAAAGAAATGAAACAAAATTAATTCCTTTTTTTTTTTTTTTGTAAGAAATGGAAGGAGGCCAAGAGTTAAATGGGTTTTAAATAGACAGTTTTTTACTCATTGCATTTTTGTACTCTTACTTCACAGCGATTTTATCTTTAAAGAACGAATAAATTGTCACAAAAACCTTCATGTTTTCAAAACAAACCAACAGTCATGGAAAGACCACATCAAACTTTAGTGGAAGCTGCAGACATTTACAGCTCAAAACTGTTGTTCTGAAGTGACATAGTTTGGCAACAAAAATACAACAATATGCAACACATCCTTTAGCCTATTAAGTGAAAAACACTTTCATGTGGTGACTTTCCCATCTGATGACACGTCTCTGACATTATATAATCAAGCTCTGTATGTAGGTGAAATTTGATATAGCATCAAGGCAGCACCTCTCCAAACTCCTCCTCGACAACACTAGCACCGAATAGATGAAAGGTTTGCTATTCTTTCTTTACTTGGAATCAGCCAAGAGCCACTGTCTGCATGTGAAAGGAGTTCTTTTGAGGCACAGCTGGTCACCTCACACCAACTGCACAGCAGCAGCAATTTGCCCACACAGTGGTTCCCAAGCTTTTCTTGTTCTAAGCTCCATTTCTGTCAGGGTCAAAATCACAAATACTCATACAGACACCTGTATTTCTATCAGGCACCCAAGTTATTRGTCCTGTGCCCCTACAAAAACTGTAATCTCTTGTCTGAAAACCATTGATATTTCACAGTCATTTCCCCAAACAGTTCAGCCCTGAAGGTCTACATTTGGAGCAAAAGAATTAAAACATGTTCTTGAAACTGTAATTCTCTGCAAAGGTTTGTTCTAAGCAATTTTTACATGAYTGCATATCAGCAGAAGCACGGCGAGCTGAAAAGAATACTTCTTTCTTTGTTTTATGCAATTCTAATGTGAAACAGTACTTACTAAAGGCAGCCACTGCTCTTGCCATTTTGCTTTGGGAAGACCTGTGTAAACAAATGACTTCAGTCAAAATAGGAAAAGAAAAATAATCACTCTAATCACTATGGAAGAAAGTAGATTCATTTATTTTTCAAGTTTTCAATAAGTTTTCTAGCCCAGCCTTATTAAAAGTTTCCGATAATCTAAACTACTAGCCTCAAAAATTTGTCTTCTGGGCAAGTGTATGCTATTCAAATACTAACCTTAACAGAGTCTCTCTCTCAAGTAACACTGAGCATTTTTTCACTCCTGTATTTGCTCAGGTTTCTCTAATATTTTTATTGTTCTATTGATAAAACAAATATATCTATAATAATGCCTCAGGCAAGACTCTACCTGMTGGGTCTAACCTACATATTTCTACTTTATTAAACGTGGTGGCATTTGGCAATCTGCCAAAAGACTGGGATAAGATGCAGCATATACACGTTTCAACATGTGAAAGAAAAAACTATGCAAAGGAAATGAATAATTTCTACTCATTCCAATCTTTAGACTAGCGAAAGGAAGAAAAAAAGACTGCAAAAGGCAGATAAACAGCTAGTAATCAGTGAAGAAGAGAGGTAAATACTTTCTTTCAAAAGACATTCATTAATGGAAAGCCTTAGAGTGCTGTACTACACTCCATTCTCGACTATGTCAGAACCACCCTAATTGATTAATTCTGTTATTAAGATACAGACACTTCTACCAAATCTGTAATTCTACAGGTTGTTCATAACTTTCATGTTTTCAGCTCTGAGGGGAAAGTCCTCGGGGTTATGTGCACAGGAGCACATAAAACCTGTGTATGTGGCAATACATTATTATTACAAGCACTTACAAGCTGTCCCCGGGGAGCTCATTAGTGGAATCTTCCTCCCCTGGTGTTTTTGTGTCCTCTTGTTTTCTAATCAGAAAGAACAGAACTGTGCCCACAAGACTGATAACTGTCAGTGCAATGAAAACAGTTCTACGATCACTCTCTGTGGAAAAAAACAAACAAAAAAACCCCATACATAACTAAGATGTGCAAAACCCATTTCAGTCAACTACCTCAAAGAACTAACACAGGTATCCTTTGCAATAGCATTTAGTCAGTGCAGCTAAAGCTGTCGTGTTTTCTATCTTGCTGCATACATGGAGGAAAAGGTACTCAGTAGCTGGCAAATTCTTATCTCATTTTATGAGGTTAATAAATACTGGTACATTAAATACTATGCACCTTTTTTTTTTTTTTTTTTGTCATGCAAAGTATATCAGCAATAACAAGCCAATTAATATAGAAAACAAAAAATATTTACTAGCAGAAAGCACACGTTTCAAGACCTGTTATATTCACTTTGAATTATATAAAACTATCCCCAAGAAACTCTGCTTTCCCAATACCACAAACCTAAACAGTATATAACATGCTAAACTCTTAAAACTCGTAAACTACTAAAGCCTTAAAAGGAGTGAACTCTCAGTTGAGTGACAAAGCATACAATGAATACCTGGAGGACACTAACTGCTGCCCTATGCACCAGCACTGCTGTGCGTGTTTAGTGGAGTCTGCCATACAGTAGATATTCCAATCTACAGATACTAGGAGACAGAAATGCTATAAAACAGCTAATAGTTGTGATTGAGAAACAGACTGACATTAGGACTAGTGTTCGAGCCTAAAGATATTGCCTATGCACTTGCATTTTTTTCCCTTCTAGCTTAAGAGCAAACAAAAGATGGTTCCAAGTCAGTTAGAATAACCTGTATTTGGTTATACCCCAGAAAGAGCATGTGCTTCTTCTTGAAATGCCTGTTATGCTTTCAACTTATGTAGGAAAAGGTAGAAGGAATTATTTTTTAAATCCTCTTAGATCTTATAATACCAACATCTAGCTTCTGGTTAAGAAGACACTCAGGACATGCCAAGTATTTTCCATCTGAAGACAAGACTAAGGTAACAGTGGAACTCCTTCACTCARTTGCTGTGTTCTTTTATTAACAAGAGTAATGTGATTTAGAGCGCAAAGAATTTCAGGTCCAGACTCAAAGCACCTATAGTATTTTCAAGAGTGTTTAAGCCTTTGTGTTAAGGAACAGTGTGGAAGTTAACCTTTAAAAATTAACCTGTGATGCGCTACCCAGCCTGTGTCTACAGAGAACCTGAGAAAAGGCTCTAACAGAGCTATGAAGTGGGCTATTTATCTCAACATGGCAATATTTTTGCAGCTGAATAATTATCTTTTAAAAGTCACCATTTAATTCCTAATTTCTGATTACCAAATTATCTTCCTGTATTGAATATTAGAAGCATTGACCAATTTCATAGATACTRTATTTTTTAGACTTTAAAAATAACACTCATACCATTATTAAAGAGGACAATCAACTCCATTAACTCACAAAATGCTATTTTCCACTGCAATACTTAACTGTGTGATGAAATTCTTAATTTTGGCTCTAGTTTCACCACTGTTAGCCATTTTCTTAGCTCATACCACCTACTCACCTTGTCTCGCTTGCTTAGAGTGACAGTTACCAATAATCTCTATGTTAAGACCTAGGAGTTTCAACCACCAATCAGCTGAAGAACATGAATACACACATGCTGCTCTAATTCCTGCCCTTTAGCAGGCTAATGCAATGTAAAACACAGAAAATTATAATATTATAATCCCATTAGGAAGTTAGTTTTGATAAACCATGCTAAGAGAGGAAGCCTTGAAACTACAGTTTCTTACAAACTTTTCCAGAAATTCTATCAGTTTACAGCATTCTCAGTCCTGCCAGACATCTCGACATCTGTCCCACTACTGCTTTGTCATAGTGTAATAATCAGTGCAACCTTGAAGCAAACTGGGATGGCATTTCTTTCTTTTCTTTTATTTCCTTGATTAATTATCTTTCCTAAAGAAGTATCACTCACCTGATATGTGAGTTTTTCCCTGCCAAGCAAAGTAGATATAGAGATTTCCAAAAAACAGGCTGAAAATAAAGACAACACAGGTGAGCAGCACTTTCAATGGTTAGACTTAAGTCGCAGCATCACAATAACATTATGTTACACAAAAATAATGTTGTGCAACTGGGAAAGAAATATAAAAACTATTCATACACTCCAGGCAAACCTACACATTTATACATGTTTCCTCTACACATTTGTTTTAAATACAGCAGAAGATTCTTTCACATAGCGCTAGCTATTTGTTCTGTGGGGGAATCAAGACAGTCTGAGGTGGTAAAAATAKGAAAATCGGCTTCTAAATCACCTCTGTCGCTGGATTTTGAAACTGAGTAGTTCATAAAGCTTTTATCTACAGAGATGGTTTTGTAATGATTACTTTAGCGAGTCTTCGGTCTCACCTGAAATATTGCCCCAGCAATGCCAGTTTGTTTGTTAATGGCTTAAAGGAAATTCTGTGTTAACCTRTAACTCCCTAAAATATGGTAGCGGTGAATTTGTAGTGATTCAGGAGAACAGCCAAGCCCAGACACGGCTGAAGCTCAGCTAGAGACCATTGCTCACCCAGTTCCAGAAGAACTGAAGCTGGAGAAGAACTCTGCAGCCTCCCAGGCTGTGGAGGCTCCAGGTGAGGCTGGTAAGGGTAATTAAAGCTCATTAGCACATTGAGGTACCCTGACACATCAACACAGCCCTCTGTGATCAGCAGGATTTCTGTCAGGGACAAGAGACATCAAATGCTTCACTAACACAGATACATCTTTTTAGAGTATTGTGAGCAGAGGCCTGCAAAATAATTTTTACTTATTGCTCTATACTGCATCATAGAAATGTTGCTTCCAGTTCTCCCCCTTCCGCTTCATTTATTGAAGTTCCAGCATTTTGAAACAGTCTTCCACACTAATCAAAAAGTGTAAAAATCAGAAAGTCTCTTTCTTTGGTCATATGCATTTAACAAATAAAGCTTACCTAGACTGTAAGAGTGCCCAAAATATTCCACTGTTCCTTCCTATGGAGTTTTCATCAGAATTTACAGTCAAACAATTTCCCTGTGCTGTCCACAGTACTGTAATAGTAAAACAAATAAAAAATATTCAAGCAAGAAAAAATATTTTGTAGGTGTATATACAAATGTAGAGAAGCAAACAGTAGGGTGAGAACAATGCTTACCAGCAGCTGCAACACCAATAAAAACTGAAACGGTGTAGAAAGCCCATGTAGAAGGCTGGATAAAGACTGCAATGTATAAGCTAGAATAAAACAGAACAGTTTATGAAACATAGATTTAAAATAGACAATACTCTTTAAAGATTAGCTATATTAATAGCTTCCTGTAAGTTACCCATGAAAATATCTCAGGTCATATATCAAAAAAGATAATCTTTTTTATTTTGCTAAGCATATAATAATTTTTTAATGTAGGCATTAACCTAAGACCACAACCTGAACTCCACAGTTAGTCAAACCTGGAAATGCTGGGGGGAAAAAAATACGCTTCATTTTCTTTAGGCTGGAGTATCCTGAGGCTACATTTGTACCTAGTGATACAGATATCTGAGTATTTGTATAAGAAGATGCCTTAATCAGCACCAWACAATTTTATGTAGAGCATCATAGCCTTAAATATGAAAAAGGGAAAKTTCGAAGGAGGCAGACAAAAGATCTAAAATTAGCACTTACCTATAGAATACACCACTAATCACCATGGAGAGTTGAGGTCCTACTATCGCAACTACTGAAGGTGAAATAAGATTTGACGCAGAGAAAACTCCATAAATAATGGACATGCTACATAAATAAACAAGAAATACGATTAAATGCTTAAAGTAAAACATAGGATTCAAGTGCAGCTGATTTAAGAAGACTGTTCAAGTACTGCCGAAGTATTAAGTTAAATGTATGCATAGTTAAGTATCTGCATAACTTCCATATTCAAATATTTCTTTCCTTTCTATTATTACCTTCATCTATTGCACTTTATCTTGATATAGGAATATAGGAGCACACAGGATTTCTTGGATCACCGAATCTAGATCCAAACTACTGCAGGCAACCACATCTTATAATTTATGACAGGAATTTGTCAAGTCAAGACTTAACAAGAGGTATGGTATTTTGCATCCAGTGTTTCTAAGGAAGAATATTCCAGACCCTCATTTATCTGTTGGTGAAGTTTTAACGTTATGACAAGTGTACCACTGAGATTTTAATGATATAGTCTTAGGCCAGCTATATTTTCAGTTTAAAATAAGGCTGTAAAACCTTCAAAGCTGCATTTTTTTTATAATGACAGATCAGTTTGGCATATAGAAAGTCCCTGATCATACTTGAAACAGAAAACAAGTATTCCAAAAGTGAGGCTGCCTATGCTTTTTTCACAGCTGTGAACCTTGCTTCGCTTCTCGTCTTTCCAGCTGCTCCTTTCACCTTTGTGTTGCAATCTTTCCTGCAAGCTGATCCACACAACCTATCGTATGCAAGGGCACGAAGGGCAAATAATCAAGTCCTTAGTTAGCAGTTTTATTAAAAAGCAACATCAAAGAAAAAAAATATCCACATTTTTCATCTCCTAAGACAAAAAGAATGGGTGAATGTGATGATTATAGAGTGCTTTTTCTGTCTACAAAGAAAATACAAAAAGCAGCTACGCAATTCAATTAGAAAATAATAATTCAGTGTAAAACTAGACAGTTTAGAAATGAAAATATGCTTAAAACTTTTACAGTGTTATTAAATTGTGAAATAAGCAAAACATTACAATCTCTTAAGAGAATAACTAGGTGCAATTATAATAGGCTTTACCCCTGAAAACTTTATAAATTACCTTGTATAGCCACTGCCATGAAACTCGGTGTTGTTTAAATTTGTGATAACTGTTTGCTGTGAGAAAACCACATATATTAACAGGTTAGAGAGTGTCTTTTAGCTTTAAAACATTTGCATTAAAGTCACAATTAAAAGGTAGAATTCTTAAAAGTACTCAAAATAATCAAAATATTAATTGCAATTCCACATTTGTGCCATAAGGACAAGTGTTACTGGGCTACTCATTTACCGAAAACAAGCATTTCTAGACTAGCATTTCTAGGGGATTGAGACTTCTAAGTGCAAAATAAATCATCCAAGGTAGGGGCCTCTTTCTTCTGTACATAGAGGGAATAAAGAGCACTGGTGCTTTACCACCTTGTGTTGCTCCACTGCACCTCATTTCTGATTGGAACGACACCAGAAGCCATGAAATTAAGATCTGATTCCTTCGCTTCAGGTGAGGAACGATACTAAAGGCTTATTTAAGAAAGCAGGACTTAATGAGATATTAGACAGTGAAACAGGTATGTTTGAAAGAGTAAACAGCATTTTACTACTTTATCATGATTTCAACAGAGATGTTAAGACACTGCAAAAAACTTGTTTCACAAATCACCTGTCAGATACATATGCATGACTTGCCTCATTTAAAAAAGAAAAAGCAGAATCAAAATTTTAAGTCTCACAATACTCTTAATACGATTTCTCAGCTTATGTTAAGAGTCTCCATTCTCTTCCTCTTCCTGTTAGCTCCTCGTTCCTCTTTTTTTTCTTTTTTTTTTTCCCCTCTCTTGAATCAGCTTTAGTGATCATGAGACCATTTAGTTAGTTGGATAGGGAGACAGATCTGAATTAGTCATTTTAATGGATTAGGTGATACGATATTTAGCATAACTGCTTGATGACTAAGTCAAATTCAGTGAAGTGTTGAGATTCTCTGCTTAAAGGAAGGAAAGACAGTTAAAATAGAACTACTTCTTCTGGCTGGAATCTGAAGTTCATGGGACTGAGTAATATGAAATTGCACCCAAAATACAAAAAATTATCAATCAGCAAAGTCTGAAGAATTAGGAGCAGAACATCTAAGGATCACTGATCATGCTGTATGCTATCTCTTAAAAAAAGGCAGCTCAGTAATTATTTTTGCAATGCAGCAAAGGACATCTACATCTGTGAATGGCATCTACACCTGTGACTCCAGAATGGATTCTTCTTGGATGCAGGAAAAGGGAAGCTGGAAGGCCTGTGTGTTCAAGATGTATTTAGACATTTAATTCTTCGTGTGACATACAATTAATGTTCAAGGTGGTATCCATATTTAGGTTGGAGGATCTGGGCTAAGTATGTTAGCATCAGGATTATGACAATTTAATTAGGAAGAAAGCAATCTGCTTTTATCCACCATTTTGCTTCAGCACGCAAAGCGATATATGGTACATAAGTAAACTTATTTTGATGGAAGGTAACTTGGCAGTTCTAGCAACTGTGAAAGTCTGACCACTTGTCAGATGTTATTCTCATACACCCTCGATGGCTAGTTTGCCAAAACAGAAAACACGACTGATAGGAAAGATACACTAGGAGAAACTGAGAGGCATGGTTAATAACTACATCTTAGTCATATATATATGGAAAAATCATAAATATGAAAGGTCTGATTTAATTCAGTTGTTAAATACTAGAAGTGTCAATGCGGATACTATTTAATCTACAAACATTTGATAGAATTCAATAATCTTATACTTTCTGAGCAGATAGTTACATACTAACTATGGTATCTTAAAAAACTGAATTGCCTGAATACACGGTTAAACATTGAAGCAAAAGAAAGTAAATAAACTGTCAATGTGTCTTGCAAAATAAATATCCCAAGTAAAGCAAGGGCAAGCATTAGAGTAGGCAGAAGACAGGGAAAAAAGACCAACACAAACGTAATGTGTTTTTAAAATCACACTTACCGCAATATTGCCACATGTTTGGAAAGCAGTAAATATAAACATAAATGAGACCCCCAAAATAAGTATGTTGAAAAGTTTTTTTGATTCTGGAGACATTTTTGTGTTTTCTTGGAAAGCTGGCAGCTCAGTCTGAAAAACCAGTATTTCTCCTTAAAAGCTTCCTCTTAAACTCTGGGGAAAACAACAAGAATAAAATAAAGTATAAAGCTTTAAAAATGTCAATTATTTGGAGTTACTGAGTTACATGTTAATTGTTCGGACGGCAGATCAAGAAAACTTATGACTACCTTAAATAATGTACAGCAAAATCTGTAAGTGAAAAAAAAAATAAAGAAAAATAAAGGTTTGGCACAAAAGGATAAAGACAGTCTCTACCTTTTCCCATGAAGTTAACAGAGCAGACTGCAGCACTGTTACTTCTTCATGTCATCTCTTCTCACCAAAAGCAGCAGTTTTCCATAYACTGAACTAGTTAATTATCACAAGGTTCTTTTTTTTTGCCATTGTTCTGAACCAGGATCCTGGTCAAAAGCCATTAAATCACCTGACAAAGGAAAAATGAGACACTCAGACACACAAGTCATTCCATTCAAGTTTGACAGGAAATAAGGAAAATTTCACAATATAGATCAGCTGACCCAGGCAAGAGCACCCTTGTGCACTGTGGGAAATGCAGTTTTATTAAAATATGCTGCTTCTTCCGCTGTGAAGGGCAGCACTCCCCTAATCCTTGAAACAGTAAGGTTTGTACTAGTCCATCATACGAGTCTTACTTTTTAATTCGAGTAAAGCCGTCCTCTTCCTAAACTATGAATCTTCAGCAGCAGAAAAAAAAACAAGAGAAAAAGTGCAAATTCCCTTCTAGCCCCTGCAGCCACCAGGAGCTGCSTGTCCCCTTCCGCGAGCACCGACGAGAGCTGCATATGGAACTGGCGCAGACTGAGGTTACTCTAGTGCACGATCCCAAGGCTTTGTCAGGGATCCCGGGAAACCCCCAGCACAGACCCGGGAATTCTCCGTGCTCACGCAGAGCCTGGCTGGGAGGAGACCAAGCGCAGGCAGAACGAATGATTTAAACCAGCTGTGGAAAGAGTAAGGGACACCAGAAACTCCCTGTTGTTTTAAGGGAATCAATCTAAAAGGGAAAAAAAAGAAAAACCTTCAGGGAAAAGACTTCAGCAGGTGAATCAAAGTATTTTCAGTTAAACCACTCTGGAGGGAAAATACAGAAATCAAGACCAACTATGTTAACTGATTTCTTTAGTAGTTGATGCTCCTTATTATTGCATGTATTTATTGTATGCCATATCATACATAAAACAAATCAGATTTAGAATCCTGAACTCACTTTTTCTTTACATATATATATATATCTAAGTATTGTCAGTGCATTAAAAAAAAAAAAAAGTGTTTTGAAAGGCAGATACAAATGCTGATCCTCGTGGTAAAGTACGACGTAGGTGTCGTTGTTTACACATATGAACTTTGGGCAATTGCACTCCGTGCCTGGAGACCCTGGGCAGCGCCGGGGCAGGGCCCGGGCTGCCCTCCCGGCAGGGCGGGCGGGACTCGGTGTCCTCGGGGACCAGCACCGCTCACCTGCCGCCCCTGCTCCCTCAGGCCCGGCCCGGCCCGGCCCGCAGCGCGCCGCGGCTGCCCCTGAGCTCCCCCCGAGCGGGCAGAGCGGCCACAAACCCCTCCCCCGCCCGCGCCGCCTCCCCGCCGCCATTTTAAACCGTCACCCTCCCCGCCCCCGCGGGAGCTTCCCGCCAGTTTCCCCCCTCCTCGCCCGCCCCTCACACCGCAAAGCGCTTCCCGCCCGCCCGCCTCCTGGCACAACCTGCCTCGCCTTTTTTACTTTTTGTTCTTATTATTTTTATTTGCTTTTTGGCACCCACCGTTTAAATTTTCCCCGCCTCTACCGATTCCTTCCGGGTCACAGCAAGGCGCCCTTAACCGTCTCTTTGAAAAACAGAGCAGCTGTTAATTTAGAACGGGATTTACCCCCTGCCCCTCGAGGCCGCCTTCAGCGGCCGCTGCCCTCACGTTAGAAAGGGCAGCCCGTAACACCCGCCACCCGCGCGGGCGGGGCGCCGCTCCACGGCGCGGGCGGCCCCGGGCCGCGCGTTCCCTTCCGGGGCGCGGGCGGCCATTTTGTGGCGTTAAGAAGGAGCGCGCGGGCGGCGCCCCGCTCATTTCCTCGCAGCTGCGGGCGGGGGCGGCTGTTGCTGCCGCTCCGTGTGTGCTCCGGCCTCAGGCCGCCTTTCCGCGGAGCCCGGAGGTGGGTGCCTGCCGCTTCCCTCCCCCTTCTCTYCCTCCTGTGCCCCGGTGCTTCCCTCCTCCGCGGCCCGCGCTCGGCGGCGCCTCTGGGCCGAGAGGCGCTTCGCCTCCTGACCCGTGTCCCCTTCCCCTCGGGTCTCTCCTCAGCCGCAGCCGCCCCTCGGGGGCTCTTGGGCGCCATGAGCTACGGGCGGCCGCCTCCGGACGTGGAGGGCATGACGTCCCTCAAGGTGGACAACCTGACGTACCGCACCTCGCCGGACACGCTGCGCCGGGTCTTCGAGAAGTACGGCCGCGTGGGCGACGTCTACATCCCGCGCGACCGCTACACCAAGGAGAGCCGCGGCTTCGCCTTCGTGCGCTTCCACGACAAGCGCGACGCCGAGGACGCCATGGACGCCATGGACGGCGCCGTGCTGGACGGGCGCGAGCTGCGCGTGCAGATGGCCCGCTAYGGCCGCCCCCCCGACTCGCACCACAGCCGCCGCGGGCCGCCCCCCCGCCGCTACAGCAGCAGCGGCTACGGCCGCCGCAGCCGCAGGTGAGAGCCCGCTGTGCRGGCGGGACCTGGGAGGCCGGGGCAGGGGCTGCGCTTCGGGCTGCTCTGGATTTGGGGGCGGTTCGACGCTATTTTGTTTTGCGGGGAAGCGGTTGCGAGGGGTAGCTTCAGTTGTAGAAGCACGTGGAGTTTCTCTGGAGCTGGTGTGCTTGGTCCTCCTTGAGGTTTTAYGGGTCCTCTCTCTGAACAATGGCGCCTTCCTACCACGCGTTTTCTTGCCCACGTGGGCCCTTTTCCGCCCTCCTTGCCCTGAAGCTGGGGGAAGTCTGTTGCACTGCCTGCGTTCAACTCGTAACCCGCCTCTTGCCCTCTGTCTTGCTTTTCAGCCCCAGAAGACGCCGTCGCAGCCGATCTAGAAGCAGGAGTCGCTCTAGGTCCCGCAGTCGGTCCCGCTACAGTCGGTCCAAGTCCCGATCTCGCACACGCTCTCGGTCTCGTTCCACCTCCAAGTCCAGATCTGCACGGAGATCCAAGTCAAAGTCCTCGTCTGTCTCCAGATCACGGTCCAGATCTAGATCTCGGTCCAGATCTAGAAGCCCTCCACCTGCCTCAAAGAGGGAATCTAACTCCAGATCCAGRTCAAAGAGCCCTCCCAAGTCTCCAGAAGAAGAAGGAGCTGTATCCTCTTAGGAAGATGGTAATGTACCTTGGGAACAGCAGACATTGCATGTTACCTTATTGTAGCACTTAAAGTGGGGTGTTGGGTAGGGTATTAATAGCCTGAACCAAGTGAATCCTAATGGGGCACAATATTAGCTGGTGTTGGCTTTTTTTTTTTTTTACTTTTTATCTGTCTATCTTTTTTTTTTTTTTTTTTTTTTTTGAAAAGTGCTTGTTTGGTTATTGATTAGGGAAATTAATACCAAAGGGCTTTCTACAGAGGACATTTTCTTGTTTTGTTGAGATTAATGGCTTAATTTTAATAAAATAATGTATGAGACGCAACCTATTATGAAAATGACTATTTCTTACTGTATTTATCCAACATCTGCATTTTCCCCTTTAAAGCTGCGGTCTCCTGTTTGCTAAAAGAATATTGGCCAGTATTGCAGATTTTAACTGATTTGGCTGATCCTCCAGGGACCAGTTTCTGTGGGCGTGTGTTGGAGCAGGTTTGTCTTTAAATGTTAAAGATGCACTATCCTTTTATAATGGAACATCGGTTCAGTGACCATTATACTGACTGGAGGTAACTGTTCTAGAAAAGTGGCAAATTCACTGCAACAAGAAAACGATGGAAACTAGTTTTTCCTCAAGTCAAGATCTCGAAGAGGCTTCTGAGGATAACACTGGGTGGGGAAAGGATAGTGTGTCTTTAACCCCTCAAACTGTTTGGTCCTGTTTTTAAAAGGAAAGGGCCTAAGTTAGCTCTGAAGTTAGATAATTGTAGCAAAACTCATGACACTTTATTTTTGAGAGCTCATTAAAGTTTAGTTAAGTCTTTTATTGAGAAGAACTAGTTTTACATAACTTTAGTATAACTTTTGTAGTTTATTAACAAACAGGCTGATTCAAGTTAATGGTGGTTTGATCTACAGCCTGATGTTTATTCTTCCTTGTAACTAAATGCTTTTACAAAAWCTCACATTTGTTAGAGTGTTAAAGCAACATGTTGGGGGGGAGGTGGAGCACTAAATCCTAAAGCCTAACAATATTAGGGCAAAGCCAGTTGAAACACACCTAGAAAAATGCCTGAAGTCATCCACAGAACAACAGAGACGTGGTAGAAACGTACCTGAACTTTTCTTTCTTCAAACCTAGATGCAACAGATAGAGAACCTACATAAAGGACGCCTTTGGGGGGAAAAGATCGCTTGAGTCTTCAGACCATTGGAGAGACCCCTGGCACAAGCAACCAGCTGATGAAAAGGTTATTTTGTAACATTTTGTCTAACTTTTACTTGTTTTAAGTTGCACCTCAAGTGGCAGATTTTACATTTTATGTGCCATTTTGTTGCTGTTATTCAAATTTCTTGTAATTTAGTGAAGTGAACGACTACCGATTTCATTATTGGCTTGGATATTTGAGGTAAAACTTCATTTTTGTTTATATAGTGCTGACTTTTATTTGAAATTAAACAGATGGTAACTTGCTGCCTCAAGTTTCATACTGAGGAGACATGCAGCCATTATATGCTGAGTAGCTAACTGTCAAAAAGTATTCTCAATTTTGTCTTCATTCCTTGGATAAAATTCTGCAAGACTTCAATTTGAAATATACTGTAAATGCTTTTTTTTAAACTTAGAATTCAAATAATATCTTAAATTGGTAGAAATCTTTTCAGGTGAAAGTTGATTATTATTTTTTTGAAAGGATTGTTTTATCAGACTCAATTCTAATCTCTTTTCTTATGTATTTTTGTGCACTAGGCGCAGTTGTGTAGCAGTTGAGTAATGCTGGTTAGCTGTTAAGGTGGCGTGTTGCAGTGCAGAGTGCTTGGCTGTTTCCTGTTTTCTCCCGATTGCTCCAGTGTAACGATGCCTTGTCGTGCAGAAACAAATGGCTGTCCAGTTAATTAAAATGCCTGACAACTGCACTTCCAGTCACCCGGTCCTTGCATAAAAATAATGGAGCATACAGTGAGCACATCTAGCCGATGATATACACACCCTATTTTTTCCAGAATGGTAAATCTCACCAACATGCATATACGAACTTACATATGAGAAATGTAATGTT
Source organism: Eudromia elegans (assembly GCA_003342815.1). Classification (NCBI taxonomy): domain Eukaryota; kingdom Metazoa; phylum Chordata; class Aves; order Tinamiformes; family Tinamidae; genus Eudromia; species Eudromia elegans. Next base: position 431,393 of record PTEX01000239.1, on the reverse strand, counting down.
AACAAAGAAATGGTTCATTCCTTTGTAAGTACTGATTGGTGTATCTTTTGCTTAAGACATTCTGTACTATACCCACTGTCTCTGTAGTTTAATATTAAACATTTTTCTGTGTTAACTTTTCTCAACTTAATGTCTTGAGTCAGCTTATTTTTAGCTTGAAAAGATTTCTGCAATTATACTGTCAATGTGTAACTTCTATATAGTAACTGAATGCATACGTAGATAACCACTGGGATTGCTTTGAAATTACTAAGGCAAAACTCTCTAGTRTTGTGACTAACAAAACACTGTAAGRTGAGTATTGCCCAGCAGACTGAAAAACTGGGTAGATCTGCTAGATGTTGTTATAGAGGATACACACTGAGCAATACTAATAGCGTTTGCTGTGCGCTTGCCATGCCTCAACAGGCTGCTGCTGCTTGATGGTAGCTAATCTTCTAGTGATGAGGTTTCTTGAGTTGCATACTAAATTGTAATTTTCAGCCATCCTTTGTCAATGGTTATTGTAATGCCTTGTTAACTTTATGCATGTATGTTAAATGGAAACACCTGAAACTTTGAAATCTGGCTTGATTGAGGATTAAAAATACTTTTCTACAAGCTGAGGAGTTTGTTCCAGGACTGTATGGCTCACAGCAGCAGGTGTAGATCCCCCATTAAAAACAGGTGAAAGGAGAGAAAAGGGCTGGCTTTTGAATATGAATCTTCAGGAAAGAGTTTCAGTCCTGGGAAACAGATTTTTAAAGGGTTGGTTTTTATCCTGGATGAATGTAGTTAAAATCTAGAACTAAACTGTGGAGAAAAGGGTAAGTGGAACCTAGTGGATTGTGAGCTGTTAAGTGTTTAGTAGCTTAAGTACTGGAATTGAGTCTTGAGCTATTAAGTTGTCTTTAGGAAGGACAAATTTCTCAAAAGCCATAGCAAAAACTAGAACAGCTTTATTTCTTACAGTGCATGGTTTTTAAAAAAAAAATACTGCTAAAGGTATTATCTGCTTTCCAAGAAATATGCATGAGGTTTGCTGCAAATCAGACTGTTTCCTGCAGATCCATGCTACCGTATCATCTTGTACTGGAACCAAAAGTGGAATAAACTTAAGTATCATCTGATTTTGCTAGTGAGATGATCATCATTTCAATAGTATGTCTTCCTGGTAAAGAGGATCCGGCCAAGTGCTCTTTGTCTGCATTAAATGATTGTAGTGGGACGTGGATGTTCCTCAGCTTCCATTTGCAGAGCAGGGCTTCAATAGACCAGTCAGCACTGAAGGGAAGAAATGGCAGAGGGGTAAAAAACATAAGTTAGTAAATTTTGCACTAATAACAAGAGACATTGTCAGCAAACTTAGCAGCAGAGCTAATTTACTCTTAGTATTTAATTTAGCAGCTTTTGTCTGACATTTCCAGTATTTTATTGGCTGAAACCAGCTTAAGTCAGAATCTGTCCTTTGAATCAGTGTGGTGATGGTACCTCTGGAAAGCTGGCAGTGTTTAATGAACAGGTAATAGAAGCTGAGAAATGGCTGTGTGTTTTGGGGACAAAATTGAACTTACTCAAGCTGGGTCCTGCTTTTCTCCTGCTACCTGTAGTTAGTAAAGGGAGCTAATGAAYGGGGAGTTAATGATTTTAACAAAAAAAGGAGTTTACCTTCGGACCTGATAGGTAGTCCAGAATTGAGCATGTGGATTCTTTTCCATTAAGTAGTAAATGGTAGTTAAAATATCTTCAAAATCTGCATAGTTGGGGAAGATCAGATAAAGTTTTGATAATTTTTCACATTCTAGACATGGTTAAATTAAGACCAGCTGGGTAGGAGACCTGAGGGACATGGTCTTAATTAGTCATCTACTCCCATTTCCTATTCAARTGTTTTCCTTTGGGTTTATAGCATAGCTTAATACTAGAATTACCCCAAGAAGTAGCTCAGTGATATGTAGTTTTACTACCAGAAAATCTGCTATCTCATCTTTGATATAGTTCCTAATACTAGTAAATATGGGCTCATTGAAAATATCATAAGGCCTTGCTGTTCTTACCAAGGTTAAGCTACCCGAGAGACTGTACCTTTTGGGTCAAAAAAGACATCGGACCCTAAAATGATGTCCACGGGAACAAGCGCAAGCAGCTGTGGAGACACGCGTCCCCAGGTGAGGCCCAGCACGGGCACGTGCGGCAGGCCGTTCAGCAGGCAGCTCCGCCGGCAGCTCTCCAGGCACGGCGGCAGCTCCTCGCTGTCGGAGAGGGTCACTTCAGCACCGCACTTGGCAGCTACTAGCCCAGGGAGGCTGACCCCTGCCCCGATCTGAAATCACAGGAACGGCAACTTCATGCAGACCGGCCAGTGCATCCAGGTGCTTGCAGCAATTTGGCTGAAGCTGGAGGTGGAATGAGGGAAAACTCATGCTGGGGTTGGAGAAGCTCCCCCCGAAGGGGCTGGTTTGCAAAAACTGGAGTGTTTGGATGTGCTGTGAGGCTATGGGGAAGAGGGTGGCTTCATCACACAGGMACTCCCGTGGGGTTTGTACCAAACAAGGGCACGGGGTCGAGGAGTTTCCCTGAGCCTGCAGCTGCAATGAGGCAAAAGAGCAGAGGCTGCGGGGAGGACTGTTAATAACGAGGGGTGARCCTCGCTTGGACTTAAAACTAGGGGAAACGGCGAGAATTAAGGCGAGCGAGCAAGGAGCGGGCGCGGTTTGCACGTTACCTCCAGGACCCTCCTGCCGGGCAGCGCGGCGCGGTGGAACCACACGTACTGGGCGAGCACCACGGCGCTGGGCCACGCGTAGAGCCCG